>VDFB02063098.1:0-10012 GCA_007258455.2 Sequoia sempervirens
CCTCTCAATAATCCTTGGAGGTTGGATATGGGAAAGTTGATTTTTCCCAATGTATACATGGATATTGATCTTCTGAAGGATATCGCCTCGAGGTATGACCCGGTTTCTAGAGTGGTCAAGACATTTGATGGGGTAGATATGGAAAGAATAACTAGGAATTAAAGTGAAGAAATATTTGACTTACATGAGTGGAGTCTGGATTTGGTCCCTATGGATATGGAGGATATTAGAAAAGAACACAACAATACCAAGGTGTTCGTTAGAAAAAAGATGTTACCTTTGCATACTGTTGTCACTGGTACTGGTAAACATAAGAGGCAGATCAAGATTGGTGAGAAGGAGCTTGAACCTTTCCCAATGAGCTATTTTGCTAGTTATTTCAGAAAGACCTTGTATTCTTTGTGTCATATTTGGTTATACTCCACCTAACACTTTGCAGAAAGAATACAATTATTTGGCCACACATTTGCAACACCCACCATATAACATTGTCTATGATTATGGTACTTATCTGGAAGAACACATCCACAAAGGCTTGGTGGAGTTGAAGGAAGGAAAACAAAGGGTAAAGTTCTGGTGGTATTCACTGTTGAAGCACATGTTTTTGCATAGAGTACAAAAGGTTTTTGAGAAGGATATCGCTTTGAAAAGGAAAAAGGAAGGTGTTGACCTGCCTATTCAGTGTTGGACCTACATTCTGGACAAAGATGACAAGAAATACAATTTTATAATGTTTCAAAATGCTTTTACATCCAAAATAAGGAGGTCCTTGATATATGAGCCACCAAGAATTCCCAAAGAAATTCATGAGTTCTTGAGACCCATGGAGATGAGGCCAGACTTGAACCTGAGTCATAATTGGGGAGACTTGATTTTATATCCTGACAAGACAATTTTAAGAGTTTATGGTAATGGCCTGGACACATATGTCTTTCCAAGGGATGTTCCTTTGAGGATAGGATTCCTTGAAATTATGAGGCAACTTGGAGCTTCACAGATGGTGCATTTACCTGAATCAGCAAGGAAAGGGTCATTCTTTCAAAAATGGACAACATTTGTAGATTATATTCTAGCGAAAGGGGCATGGAAGCACATAGTACATCTGCTGCCACCTTATAAGTTGATGACTATGCGCCTGAGGAATCATGATCCTAAGGGATTCATCACTAAACTGAAAGCTGATAAGGAAATGGGTAATTTTGTGCATGTTTTTTATTATCTTGAGGATGTCATAAGGAATTCTTTTATCCTTGAAGAACAAGATGAAAGGAAAGCTAAATATCTTCCTTATAGGAAGATGGTAGAAGCAAAATGGAAGAAAAATCCCCAATATGATTCTTTTTCCAAACATACCTGATGAATTTGGCAAAGCCATGCATGTTATGGACAACTTTGAAGGTGTAGTTGGTATGTTAAGGGAACATCGGGAAGTCACAGATAAAGGAAAGGAAAGGGTGGTTGAAGAAGATGTTGAAGTAACATTGGAAGAAAGGCCTACATATCAGCCACCCAAGCAATTCATAATTTACTCCAAGAGAAAGAAAACAATAGATGAAGAATAGAGCTTTCCAGCCCCTATCACTTCTAAGGGCCAAAGGCAGATTCTCCTAAGAGCTGATTTCAGCCACCTCCTACACAGGTTCCTTTGCCTATAATTGATCTTGACTCACCCCCTGAAAGTCCTATTCCTCCTGAACAACCACCTCTTAAGAAGAAAAGAACTGAGGTAAGAGGAGTGGTTGAATACTTTGATACAAATGAAGATGACATCTATATTACTCCTGAAGATATGTAGTTAAGAATGCCTCCTCATGAAGGGGTTATTGCCTCAAGTTCAAGATAGAGTAGCCTAAGATTGGGAAATCTTGACATTAGTGGTTTGAATACTGCAGATGACTTGAGAGTAGAAGCTTGTAAGGATTTTATGGAAGATGACTCCATTGAAACATATGCATTTAAGGATTTTTGGTGGAGATCTAAAGTTGTAGAATATGCAGAGAAAGTGGCCACTGAAAGGAGTTTGCATCTAGAATTGCTTTAAAGTGTCATTCAGGAAAATGTGAGAAGTATTATGAATAATGAGTTTCAAAAAATTAATGCCCAGGAGGGCAAAGAGCTTGTAAAGAAGTGTGGTGTGCTACTACTACCATAATGGAACATTGTTGATGCTATTGTCTTAGATGCCATAAGGAGGGATGAAAGGCCTCTGGTGCAAATAGAAGAAGAACTAGAAATGGAACTTCGGGGTTCAACAGTTAGTGAGGATTGGGATGCACTGTCAATATGGTCACTATTTATGGGGTCCAAGAAACTAGTCCTTGCAGAGCCATCTAATTTCAGTGGAAAATTGCTTGTGAAGAGAGTTGTTGATACCCCAGCTTTGGAGGCAGTAGACATGGCCAACAATGTTGCTAGGTTCACTAAATCAACTATGGAAAGTGTCACCCTAGAGAGGGATGACCTCATGAATAAATACTGAGAGCTTCTTGGTGAGTATGATAATAGTCAACAGAAGGTGGTCGTGTTAGAAATTGAATTAGAATTTTATAAGCAAAGAGGAGAAATGCAAAGAGAATAGGGTCAGCTTAGCTCAAGCCACCCACTTCCAGTGTCTCCAATTGTATCTTCCCAACATTCACCTCATGGTCAGGTCTTAGCAATGGTGCCATATATTTGGGACAAGGATCACTCTCAATAGAGGAATCCAGTAAATCAGGTTCTAGCTCATCTGATGAGCAAACAAGGGAGCAATTTCTTTTGCAGTTGAGACATATAAGAAGTTGCTGGAAAAGGCCTAGGACATAATGTATGAAAATGTATCAAAAATTGTTCATACTATTTTGAAGTATCTGAATGAGAAAATTCTGGCTAGAATGAATTGTACATGACAATTAAGCCCTGATGATGCAAGCAATAGGATTTTCCCAAAGAGATATAGAATTGGCCATGCCCATCTTAAATAAGTGGATCCCAAGGGCTGAGAGATGAAAGTTAATATTAGTTGGATTTTTCCAACATGAAGATAAGTACCCTCATGTGCTTCCAACTTATACATTCGTGTGTGAGTTAAGTGAGCAAAAGTTTCAAGGATATATAGCCCCACTAGAGAAAAATATAAGAGAATTGATAGCTCATTATGATTTGGCAGATTTGTCACCATTGCTAGAGATTTTGATCACTAATTATGAAATGAAACCATTGCAAGTATGGAAGAGAGAGATGGATGAGGTTATTGATTCCCAGGTGAATGAAATTTGTAAAGAAGTTGATATTGATGTCTTTAATGACACTTTGGGAAAGTTGGTGTTTATTGTCAGCTTTTTTGAGGACTTTCACAAGGAATCCAACTCTATAATAGCCAAGTACTCCCCATATAGAAAGACATTAGATAAAGTTATCGATTTCAATTGGCCATCTGATGAGGAATATGAAGAATGGTGAAGACTATTTGTTGGCAGATTTGTGTTGTAAACATGAATGTGAAACATATAATTGGTCAAGTATTGTACAGGTCTGGCCAAAGAAGTTATAGTGTATAAAATATATGTTTTACAAGAAAGCATCAACTATTGATGATGTGGAATGTTGACCGAGATGCAAATTCACTTTTAGTCTACATCATTTTGTCATCTTGCTTGATGAAGTGGATGTGCTATAACGAAGAAGATTATTATTTTTGATGTGCATTTTGGAAGGAAAAGTTGCTCCTTATAGTGAATGTAAATAATATTTGTCTTATGTATATTCCCTTCATTTTGAAGAATGAAAATATAACTGAATTAGGGAATAAGTCTTATAGCGGTCCAATTAGAATGTGACATGTGTACATTTGTCGTGACTCTTTTTTTTTCTCTCTTTTTCTATAAAAGGAAATTCAGGGCCATTTGTGCGGGTCTTTTGTTGAATTCTGGAACTGAATTGTGAAAGTTAAGAACACAGAGCGAATATGCTAAGCTTTTGTCTAATGTTTTGAGTCTAGATAGAAAATTTTGTCAAATGTATGGTTCCTGAGCACATCTAAATGATAATTGAAATTTTCCAGGTCTATAGTTTCTCCATTTTGGTTTTGTATTCAAATTATTAATGAAAATATTGATCAAAAAGTATATGCGAGATCATGATAGGCCCAAAAGTAAAGCGATATGTAAAAGTGATATGGGAATGTACGTAATTAAGGCGTAATTTTACCAAAATTGATAAAATGAAGGGGTTTGCAAGAGATTCTCAACTTTCCACCAATTATAAATTATATACTGGTTTGAATTTAATAAATAATTATTATTTGGTTGTACGACTAAAGTCTGATTGGTGGAATTTCGGTTGAAAAACATTTACATAACCAAAAGTATCTTTTGTTACGAATCAAAACATCGTCCACATTCTGTATTAAACGCTACGTACTATAAGGTTAAAGAAAATAGTTCATGAAGTTTGGCCATATTAAAGTTGATTGAGGAGACCTTCCGCGATTTTATTTTTTGTTAAAGAGATTGTAAATAAAAATTCATGAGTGATGTTTATTTATATTGGAAAAATTACAAAAAAATATTCATCTGTCCGGGACATGGAGTCCTCTACTTATATCTAAAATAATTATAAAAAATATTATCATTTATTGTGGTTAGAATTGGTCAAACAAACACCTACTTCTTATTTTCCTAAAATTTAAGGTAACAAGTGAGTTTTACCGGTGCCTTGAAATAGATTTTATTTTTGGAAATGACCTAGTAGTTTAGAAACTACATTCAATTTTCTAAAAATTATATTCTTACATTTTTTTGAAATAATATAGATAACTTATTCAAATATTTATGCCAAGTTGCCTAACTCTGATTTTTCTAAATTTTTCACCACTTAAGGGCCTATTTTTTCCATGATGATCCTGCACATACCCAAAGATCATTTTATTAATTTTCATTGTTTCATACTTTGATATATGTTTTGGTTTTAGCTTCAGTTCATATAATGAGTGAAAATGATTAAATCAAACCATGAATTTGTGTGTAGGGTCATTGGATTTGATAAGTAATTTTTAGAATTTAGTTGAGAATTTGTGAATTGCAAAGTAAAATCACTTAGATCATGGGTTTTCAGTATTAAATATACCTTATGTTTCAATTTTCTCAGACTCCTAGCCTGTATATAATGGCACTGATCATAACCCTATTAAGTCTTTCTCATGTTCCTAGTTACTCAACTTGATAACAATCTTTTAAATAATCATTGATCTATCTTGAATTTGTTGTATTTTGTGTTATTTTGTATTCTCATCTTAAGGTGCATAGTTCATTCAAGTAATTTCCAATTGCTTGTAGAATTTCATCTTGTCAGTCATGGGTGAGAATATATCTACTCAAATATGCAATTTACATGTGAATTTTTTGATATAGTGGTATAATATACATTGTGGGAAGACCCTCCCAGGTTTTGTAGAGCCTGAAGTGCAGGAGATAGAGAAATTAGGTGTTATATCTCATTTGTTGGCCACTTGTCTTGCAGGTATTTGATAATTGAGTTTGGAAAACTCATAGGTACCTTGTGAGACCTGCTTGGTTCGTTGTAAACAACCAACATAGGGTATGTAACATGGCCTTGTAGCCAAGACCCATCTTTGTTTCATTGACATAAGTACTCCCTAAGTTGTACTTAAAGGGGGGTGTTGGTGTAAATAGGTGTTTTACCTATCTAGGTCCTATTTTCATTGTTAAGACCACTTAGGTCCTAGTTGTCTAGATAAGATCTTATCATATCTTATCTAGTTGGCTTTTATTTAATGCATGTGGCATAGGTTATTTAATGTTGTCATATCATTTAATTGTGACAACTATTTAATGATAGTACATTATCAACCTTGCCTATATAAGAAAGGCTTCATATGTACATTGTAACAATCATCTATGAAAAACAATCAAGTTCATATTAGCAATTTTGCATCCATAATCATAGCATGTTATTTCTATCATCTCTCTTGTGGAAGCTATTTTGTCTTGCAGGTGATCTTGTAATGTTAAAGATCTCACCATAAACTCCTACATTCACTTGATATGGCTTTCACATTTAGTAACTTCTATTGCTGACTTCATTGTCTCATTGCAATTTTCCCAAAATTCTTCCAAATTTGAGGAACATGCTTCAATTATGAGGTAATCATTTTCTTCATTTAGCCAAACGGATCAAATTTAGGTCTTAAATAATAGGTTTGAAATTTATATAGTTAAATTTATACATTTTAATCTCTTTCACATGATAAGGAAGAACATGCATATGCTCCAATCATTATCAGAACTACACCTCAATTCCACATTTTTTTTTACAATATCTCACACAACTATCTTGTTAGCTCTTGGATAATTAAATCTTATCAATGGGGTAATTTGGAAACCTATAGGGTGATCTTAAGAATCCCTCCACTCTAATATAGGATAAATTGGGGAATTAGATAAACTAGTTTCTAACTTACTACTTTTTTAGTATTTAAAGATATTTCACTTTTGTTTCCTTCCAACAACCTCACTATCCACAGATCTAAAACATCATTCACTATGTTGTACTGAATCAAGGATTATTTTTTCTCCAATTTAGGGTAATGATTATGTAGAGTAATTTTTCTTAGTCCCATAACCATGTGTCCTTTTCTATCCAATCCTAGAAAGGTGGTCATTCTAGCCAATGCATATACTAGATAGGAGGTCATGAAAATTCTTCTTGTTTCTTATACGTTAACTAATTGTTTATGAATATTGTAACTAATGAACTTTGTTCAATTAGTCGTGCCATATTCATTTAGAATAGTGATGATGTATGAGTACATCCATGATAAGAAATATGATTTAGTAGGTGTAGACACCTAAAAATGGCTAATATATTTTCATCTTTGATCTTATCATCGTCTTATTAATTCATCTATCCATATGAATAATATATATTTTTAATTATTTAATTGAGCTAATATCCCCTCTTTTCATCCATAGTAATTATCTATTTTTTTTATCATGTCTATATTAATTAAATAATTTTTAATTAATTTGTCATTTATCATTTTTCCTCCAACATTAATCAAAATAAAGTTCAAATTATCTTTGGTCTTTTAATAATTAATCATCGTTGCAAAATGAATTGGAATTACTTTCATATGCTCTTAGATAATTAGATGAGTTGAAGTTATTTGTTTGAAGTTTAAAGTTGATAATATAACTCAACGAATAGAATAAAATGAGTTAGCATTTTATTTATTTCTCTAATATCATATGAATTAAATAATTCATTTTATTTTCATATCACCTCGATGAATTTCAGTCATCGTAGCTTTTATCTCCGTTACATATTGTCTGTTGATTAAACCGCAATTGATGTAGACCGTTGGTCGGAAATATCAAAGTTCCCGAGATTGAAATAGGAGCCATTTCGTTTGCATTATCTCGCAAAGTGCGTTAACCAAGGTGCGATGAATTTGTCGGGAAGCATATTGTCGTTAATGGCGGCGAGGTTGATTATGGCTGGATCGCGTAAAGTGTTGGATGTCTTGTCATAATCTGTCCATGATTTTACGATCGTTTGGCGGTTTTCATTCGTTGTCATGTTATCATATTATCATTGTGCTCTCATGGTTATGCTATTTTGAAGAGCAACCCACGTATCAAGAATTCAAGCTACTATCAAAGAAATAAAAGAGCAAATAAAATTCTTTGCTATCATATAATTATTTATTATTTTATTTTATGCATAGATATTGAGCTTTATTGAGTGTGAATTTGGTACTTTCACTGTATTATTCCTATTTTACATTGATTCACATAATCATCATCCACACTAGATAATCCCATTACTTTACTTAATAGGGTAACCATACCCCCTATCTCTAATTGTATATCACTTCTCAACAATGTCTTTGGTACTTTGGATATCAGTGTTCATGGATGTTCCATCTATTTTGAGTTTATATGCTATAAGTTCTTTCTAAATCCTCATTATATAATTCCTTAAAAAAAATCTTATAAAACGAGATATGAAAGGTTTTATTGATGGTATCTAGAGAAATATCAACCAAGACACTTCCCTTTGAAATCACCATCCTTCACCCTTGATCATGGTTTTGAGAAATTATATCACCAACTCTAGGTATTGTAATGTAGTAGGGAATCCAACAACCTTGTCGACTCCAAACCATTTTCAAGGTTGTTCTAGTTGAATTTGCACTAGCCATTCTTTTTCCAAAGTTGTCCATACCCATATGTTCAATATCAATTTTTGAGATCATTTTCATATTTAGTTGATCTTAGAAGTGGGAGTTATTATCTTAAATACATACTTGATTTTATTTAAATGGGACATTATCACCTAAAAGGAAAGGAAAGAAACCATATATCATTATTAAATCACATTTTTATCATTTATTTCTAATAAGTCTTGGTTATAGTAGTTTGTGGTAAAGCATTAGATGCTAAGATATTTGTAAATATATCCTCTCATTAAAGTGAATTATGAATTGATATGTTATTATATGAATTAATATTGTAGGAAATTAATTTAGATATGGATACATGGATTTTTTTTAAAGATTTAATCATATCCAAATGTTTAATAAAATTCTACGTCACCTTTATGTTTGACAAGATTAAAGAATTGTGAGGATTGCTATTAGATATGGATATTTTGGTGTCATGCCAAAAATCCTCTCATCCTAATAGTTTTGGTAGTTTTAACCAAGCTTAAGTTTTAGAGCTATGTGAAAATCTTTACAAGATCCAAATGCAAAAATGATGGGTGGTTATATATATGTGAAGTGTTGTCTTGTTTTATACCTTTCATTATCCTATTTGTAGACACATAAAAATGTCCTAGACCTACAAATCACATTTTTCTATGTCAAACATCCTCCTCACATAATTAAAATATTTGATTATGTCCTATTGTCCAATTTCAACTATTAATTAAATAATCCTTAATTATTTAATTAATTCATATCTTTTAGTCCTCCTAACTATTTAAATAAATAAATTACATTTATTTTATTTAAATACGTCATTAATTTCTTATGTCCCTCTATAATTAAATAAATTCTTAAATTTATTTAATTATTATTTGTCTATTATTTTCTCTTGATTATTTAAATAAATAAATTTTACTTATTTATTTAAGTACGTCATTAATTCCTTATGTCTTCTTATAATTAAATAAATTCCTATGATTTATTTAATGATTGTTCACCTTGTCCATTTTCTCCATAATTAAAAAATTATCATTAATTATTTAATTATCATATTGACTTTTCTTCTAAATTTAAATAGTCATTTATTTAAAATTTCCCACTTTCTATTTTCCCACCGAGTAAATAATTTGAAATAATTATTTACTCTCACATGACCCCACCACTTTTGAATTAAATTAATTTTTAATTCAAAAGGTCAACTTATCACTTCTTGAATCAAATAATTTTAAGAGTATTATTCCCTGATTCTCCTAACATCACTAGCATGGCTATCTTCTTGTCACAGCAAGTTCTTCTCCATTGGTCCTATTCATTTCAGGTTTTGCTTTTCGATATTTACTTACCAGCAGCAAATGGTGTTAGTTTGTCACATTTAATTTTAGCCTTTGATCTTAGGAATTTTTTAGCTTTCAATCTTGGCCATTCATCCAAAATTGATTTTTTTATAAAAAGGCAATGTCAACCTCATTTGGGGACTTTGATCATCTCCCGACTTCATTACTTCTTCATACTTCATGCTTCAAAATTCAAAGAGACAAACATATTTTGTAAATCAGTATACTTGCATTTTAGATCAAATCCTTCAATATTTGCTTAGATATTGTCATAGTCATAGTTTCTCATAAAAAATCTAAGGGAAAACATAATATTGCAGCAAATAAAGAAGGTGCAATGAAGGTCAATCTATGGTGGCATGAAGATTTGGTAATATTGTTTTATGTCTTTATGCTCATTGGTGCTTCATTACTTAGCTAGGGTTTTGTTTATGCATTTTATTTTATGCTAACCTTGTAATACCCCTCA
>VDFB02063099.1:0-14446 GCA_007258455.2 Sequoia sempervirens
GAGAGAGAGAGAGCATCAAACTTAGGGTTAGGGTTAGCATTAGGATTAGGGTTGCATTTAGGTTTGCTGTCAAGTTTAGGGTTAATAGATATAGTTAGGGTTGGGGTAATAATTGGGGTTACTAGCATCAAACTTAGGGTTAGGGTTAGCATTAGGATTAGGTTTACATTTAGGTTTGTTGTCAAGTTTAGGGTTAATAGAAATAGTTAGGGTTGAGGTCAGAAATATTATTATGAATAACTTAAAAAATAAATCAAAAAAGATTTGATCAAAAGGAAAAATCAAACATAAATCACAAAGATATAAATATATATTTACCATAGAAAAAACTAGAAATCAAGTAAATAAATAAGAATTACAAAGACAAATCAAAACGATGAAAAAAAAAACCTTACCATAAATAAATTAAAGATGGAATAAATAAATCAAAATAAAAGATAATTCAAATATTTGAATAAACTAAAGGATGAAATAAATAAATAAATAAAAACATTTTATCGCAAAGATTTGATTAACATATCAAATAAACTAATCAAAGCTTTAAACAAGTTAAAAGACCAAGTGTAAAAGATAATTCAAATATTTGAATAAAGTAAAGATGAATTAAATAAAGAGATAAACATATTTGATCAGAAAGATAAATCAATCAAAAAGGAAAATTAGAGATTTGATCTCAAAGCTTTGATTAAAATATCAAATAAACTAATCAAAGATAAATAAAAATATGCCCCCATTTTCTTCAGTCATTTAAATAATGACAACAATAAATAAAAGAAGGATATGTTCCCGCATCCCATGAAGAAGGGAATTATCTAAACTAAGAAGGATTAATTTTGTTTTTTGAAAGAAAGGGTAAAGAATTAGGTAGAATCGAATTTTCTTTAAAAGAAAGGAAATTTCCCATTCTATAGTAAATAAATATAAAAGATGGAAGTAAATACTGTTACTAATTAATTATAGTATTCATCATTGATGTAATTATATATATATATATATAGGGGATGAATAAGTAGTTAGTTAAATAAATAAATACATTGTATATAGGAAAGAGATATTTTATTTTGAGTTTAACATTGTTAATATTAAGGAAATATTATTACAAAGAGAAGTATTAAGATATTAACATTGTCATTGTAAAGAGAGGATTAATAATTGTTAGCTGTATTTTCCTTGCCCTTTTGTAAAATATGGATATTGCATATTCTCAACCCTGTTAACTATAATAGCTTTGTCGAATTTAAGCTAATTACCTTATTCAACTTTTTGGACTCATTGCTCAGTTAGTTTGCACATACCCTATAAATTAATGTTTTGTGAAATAGTTATTTTACATGATTTTTTTAAATATGGTTTAGTAGCCTCTACCAAAACACTTTATATTAAATCATCACCATGTTGTTGGGTAGAAACCCAACCTAGAATAATTATTTAATCTACCTAGCCCATTATGCAATGCCTTATATGCAAAGCCTAAATTATCCAATTAATGAATGTTATTTGGGGCTCATGCTAGATTTGAAAGATTTAATAATAAGTTGCACTCAAAAAGAACAAGTCAGTTACATCTAAGTATTTTGGATGTAGAGATTCTTAAGTTTCCCCCCCCCCCCAACACGAATATTAAAATAACTATTTTAGAGTCAACCATTCTTGTAGTAAACTAAATTGTCCAAACTTAGACATTTAAGTCGTTGGAAGGAATTTGATTTTTACCCTCCAAGAAACTCGTCTATAAGGAGTCACCCAACATGAACCCATCGCTGATTAAACCTTGAGTTGTACCTCATTCAAGTGTATTATTACCAATATAGTGATAGGCTTAGGAGTTGTGTTGTATAATGGTGGCCCGCTGCAAAAGTGTTAGGTTGCTAATGTATGTTGTGAAAGAAAAAAAAAATGTCGGGATTGTAAATGAATAGTTCTAGCAGTGAAAAAATGGTCACCTAAATCACACAGCTAGGAATAAGTTAATAAGCTATATATCCTCTAGGTTTTTTAAAAAATAATAGTGTGTGTGATTTTATAATAGTTATATATATAGATTTTGAATTAAATTTTAATCTGTGTTTATATTTGGTGAACTTGATTATGCATATAAGGGAATTTGTATGTTTCTTTATTGTTGTATGCTATTTTTTAAAAAATGTAGTTTAACTTTAAATCCATTCCTTAGATAGAATATTTTTACCCCTTTTTCTAATAATGCTAATTTTTATTTGTTGATCTAACTACAAATATATGACTAAGTGAACTAATAAAATATCTCCCTTCGTCAATTCCAAGCATGCTCATAAAGAGCATCATTATTCCATTTTCTAAGCATTTCTCGATGAAGATCTTGTTTCTATTATGGTTTTCATGTTCGCACCCCGTTTCCAAATGTCCTTTTACAAATCACACACATGCAGCTTTTATTGCTATCAAATACTAAAAGATGTTCCTCTTACGAAACTCCCCAGGTGATGGCAAACTAAAATAGAAGTACACTGTAAGATGGTTTAACTTCTTTTCCACCTCTTTTAGAACCATCAAACATGTAAGATCAGTTTAATCATTTTTGCATCACTTTTTCCCATATTAGTGCATTGCTTGGTTTAATGGTTATTATTTGATGGCTTCAGGTAAATAGTATTATGGGAAATAGTGTAGTTGGTTATAAATATTTGTTTTATGGTCACTTGGTTGGTTCCCTACAAATGTTAAGCAAAAGGGGCCTCCTTTACTATTCTCTATTGTGAAGGTTGAATTCCTTGCCCTGGGTAGAGTACTTTCCCTTATTGTTTTCTCCCCCACGAAGTACCTTCGTATGAGTACTTGTCATCTACCGACAGGTTGGTTCATGGTTTTTTGTCAAATATTTACTTGATGGATTACTAATTTCCTAAGTAGTATATTGTTATTCATGGTGTTTAGATATGTGTGGAAAAATTGGGTAAATGAATGATGCTCATAAAATTTTCACATGTTCAATTATTGGGTGGCCAATTCTTCTCCCATAAATTACATCACTTTATATCCTCTAGGTTTTAACAAAAAAAAAAAATTAGTGTGTATGCATTTATAATAGTTATATATATGGGTTTTGAATTTAGTTTTAATCTATATTTATATTTGTTGAACTTGGTTATGCATATAAGGGAATTTGTATGTTTCTATATTGCTGTATGCTACTTTTTAAAAATTGTTGTTTAACTTATAATCTGTTCCTTAGCGAGAATAATTTTATTTCTATTTAAAAATGCTAATTCTTATTTGTTCATCTAATTACAAATATATGACTTGATTGAACTAATAAAATATCTCCCTTCATTGATTCCAAGCATGCTCATAAAGAGAATCATTATTTCATTTTCAAAGCATTTCTCGATGAAGATTTTGTTTCTACTATGGTTGTCATGCTCCCACCCCATTTCCAAATGTCCTTTTACAAATCACACACATGCAACTTTTGTTGTTATCAATTACTTAAAGATGTTCCTCTTACAAAACTCCCCAGGTGATGGCAAACTTTCACCCACCAGCAGACATTATCACGATATCTAGCAGCTCATCTGAGGGAGACATTACAGGATCAAAAGCTAATGCTGGTCCTCCCTCACCTTCAGACTCTTCTTCTGTTATTTGGCCTGGCGTGTACCGAAGCAACGTTGCAGTCCTCGCAGAGAACATTGTGAGAGGTTGTGAAGACACTATTGAAGATGCTAAGAAGACATGTGAAGAACCCTTCCAAGTGGATAACCATGACATCGAGATGGTGCAACAGGCAGTCCAAAAATTCCATACAACTTATTTTGTTCTTGATGCGTACTGCGACTTCCTTCGAGCAATGAAGTATGATGCATTATATGGAATGGGAAATGGTACTAGGATTAAGGAAGACTTTCTAAAACTCCTAGCAGACATAAAGTAGATTGTAAATAGCTTGCTTAAGATAGCTACTTGTTTTTTTTGAGGTGTTGGGGATAATGGTTTTGCTTTTGACACAACACGACAACATCGACTTACGATTTTTTGTAAAGATGGGCAGCATGGCTTTCCTCTCGATATATAATGTATACAATGGCTGCTAATCATCTGACCCCTTCTTTTTTCCTAGCACAACAAAGTAGTTAAACCTTATATCTGGTGTTGCAAAATCTACTATGCAGTGGAAAGAATGTACAACTCCTTCCCCCCCCACTCTACTACTTTTTCCTTTGGTCCTTTCCATTGTACATATGCATCTACCAATATGGCAATTGACTCGATGTTTCTACGCGTTAATTTTTTGTCTTCTTCGCTTCATGTATCTTCAATCTAATCTAATTGAACTATACAGATGCATCTTTGAGCTATTGCAATCAAAACTATACATATTCCATGTATGCAAGTGACTAAAAATTAGTATAGCTAATGGTAAATTGCATAGAGAGTGTCTATTTTCCCTTTCCTTGCTCCACATAATGAGGTAGATGTTTATAAAAAAAATGTGCATAACTGACTTTCCCCTAGCTGTGTTGCTACTTGCACCCGTTTCAATTTTGTTTGCTTGAATCTTTTTTTTGCCTGCTCGACTTTATATACCAATAAGTTGATGTAGTTTTCTGGAAGGGTTGTTCTATTGACTTCTTCACATAATCGGCTTACATCCAATCCATTTCTGCAGGATCCTCTCCTTGCCTTGCACCATGGCAAGCTTATTGACTCCAGATGCAATTAGATTGATGCATGGAGGAAATGTCGCTTTGGAACCTCATGTCCAAGTCATAGCTATCTCAAGTTTTGGCTTCAAATATACACACATCAATTGATATAGGTTGGAAATCTCTGATGGTGTGCACAAGCACAAAGCATCATTACCAACTAAGTACAACTCCTTCATAGAATCCAATGTGCTTGCACCTAGCTCCATCGTGCAATTGAAAAGATATAGTTGTCCTCAAATAGGTAGCACACGGTATGTTTATGAACTAATTTCTATATCGCACACGAATACGTGAGACCTACTCTCCTCTTAGATTTTGTTACTTATACTTTGTCTTGCTTTAAATATTAAGGTGGATTGTTATTGTCGACCTTGAAGTTGTGCACACAACACATGCTATTGTTGGGGAGCCAGTTTTCCTATGCACAGAAGACCTTCAACAACTTGGGCGCTCAACAGGAGAATCCTCTGGCTTGGCCACATCTTCAAGAAACCCTTTCCTTCCTGAAAGACTGCATCCTCGACGTCTCCTATTTGGTGTCAACCCGATCCTGCCGAAGGAGGCACCATTGACAGTAACGCCTATCAAAAACTTGAATCCATTTCAGCCAAGGTGGACTGTTAAAGGTCGTGTAGCTATGAAATCTGAAATACGTAGCTACACCACATAGAAAGGAAGTGGCCATATCTTCACCTTTGATATCATAGATTGTGAAGGAACAGAGACATGTGTGACATGCTTCAATGAAGCAGCTCACACCCATTGTGATAAAATTATCGCAGGAGCTACATACACATTGTCTGGAGGCACGGTTCGACCTGCTAATAGAGTCTATAACAAGCTTAATAGTGGGTTGGAAATTTCTCTTAGCCCTGACTCAAGGGTTTCCCTCTGTGAAGATGATGATTCCATCCCTAAAGAGAAATTCTCTTTCACACCCCTCAATGCATTGATGAGCAAAAGCAACGGTTCGAATGTTGATGCAATTGGAATTGTCACTTGTGTACATCCATGCACCACCATCTAGAGAAGAGATGGGACAGAGGTCACACGACGGACTTTAACATTTATTGACATGTCCAACACAAATATAAATGTTACTTTATGGGGCTCGTCCGCCGAAAAGGAGGGTGCACAGCTGCAAGAGAAATACCTCATGCGTGAATCTCCAGTTCTCGCAATTAGGAATGGTCATGTGTCTGAATTCAATGGAAAGGTGATCAGCACCTCATCCACTACAAGACTATCGATAGATCCTCAAATAGAAGAGTCAGAACGGATTAAAACATGGTTCAAAGAAAAAGACAGTACAATTCAGGCTTTGTCTACTAGCTCCTTTCACATGCCCCCACCTACTAGAAGGCTTACGATCAATGCCATTCGTGAAGAGGCTCGAAATACAACACACCCTCTACAGTGCATGTTGGTGGCAACAACACGATTCATAAAAACTGACTTATTCTGTTATCCAACATGCCCTTCACGATCAAGTAACAAGCCTTGTAAGAAAAGACTATCGCAGACAAATGATGGAAAGTGGTTTTGTGGAAAATGTAATGCAATAATTGACACCTGTGACTATAGATATATACTTCAAGTCAAGTTGCAGGACCACACAAATATAATATGGGCAATCGCATTCGACGAAGGGGTGACACAACTCATGGGCATGCTTGCAGACAAACTCTACAATCTACAATTTGAACAAGCTGCTGATAGAAATGTGGAGGAGGTGATTAAGAGTGTCTTGAACAAACATTATGTATTCACACTGCGTTGTAACCTTGAAATGTACAATGCAGAGGAACGCTTAAAAGCAACCATTGCTAGTGTCGAACAACTAGATTACATTGAAGAGAATAGCTTTTTGCTTAAAAATATCCAAGAAATGTGCAATGTAAAGGCTTCTCCCCCCATTGAACCCGATGTTGTACCAGAGCTGGTTGTGCAACTCTAAGGATCACTATAGCCATACTACATAGCCTAATATAGTTGCCACACTCTCTTTACAAGTGTAGTATGACTATGGATGGTATGCTTCGCAAAAAAAAACTCGTGTTGTAAAGAACTATGTCAATTTATTTTTTATCTAAAAAACTACCATGTTAATGCCTTTAAATGGATACAAATATGTAAAATATTGTTTTCCTTTATTCCAAAAAAAATGCCCATGTTCATTTACACGTTTACAGATGCACCTTTGTCTACTACCTCCAAATTTTGTTCTTTCTCGTATTGCAACATGCATTCGCGAACCAATGAGGAGTATCTTTACATTCTCATCTACATTTTTGCTATGCAAGCATTTTGGTTTCATCTTGTTTTGCTATGCTCGTATTCCTGATCTACCCTGCTATGTACAGACCCGCATATGGTAGACTCCTCAACAGGGAACAATGCAAGTGACCCATATAATAAGGAGGTAAGAAGACAAAAAAACCGAGAAAGAAATCAGGCCTACTATGCTTGCCATAGAGAAGAGATAGCTACTCGAAGGTGACAAAAAAGATTGTATGAGAGCCAAAATAGCCCCGAACAAACAGAAGCCTGAAGAATGCAAGACTGTGAGAGAAGTTGAGCATACTATAAGCGTCATAGAGAGGAAATAAATGCAGAAAAGCACAATAGCTCTTTACAGAAACAAACATGCCTACATCAACATGGAACAATATGCAACGACAATGATAACTTCATGATGGCAATGAAAAATTTTTGTCAGAGAATAGATGCACTGTCCAACCGAAAAACATGCATTGTATGCAAGGAATGTTACCCAAGCATGCTTGTCCATTCATCGGGTTCTAATGCAATGTGTAAAAGATGTTTCGCTGAGAGAGGCATCCATCGGTTCTCTGCACTCAACAACATGGACCCAGGAGAGCAACCATTTGTTTTGAAAAGACTCACCCAAGTGGAGGAAATGCTCATTGCCAGAGTCAGCCCAGTACTACAAGTCACCCACACTCTTGGAGGGCAGTATAGATATAGTGGCCACACGATCAGCTTCCCACAAGATATCACCGACATTTCAAAAGTTCTTCCACGAAGAATACAAGAGTTGGATGTTCTCATAGTTTGAAGATTACATGTAGAAGGTCATTATTATGATTGTTATGTCAGTAGAAGTCATATCAGAGATGCGTTGCAATACAAAGTCAAATATGACCCATACTATCATGATGTTGCAATTAATTTTGAGCACTTAGAGCTATTTCCTGAAGCAAGAACAAACATAATGAATATGCTACACACCGTTGAAACCAGTGAAGACATGGTGGTTCAAAATAATGAAATTGACTCTGATGGGGATGATATTGAACGCAGCACAGTAAACACATCGTCATTTATGGCTAGACTTCCAAATAGATGTCGTGAGTTAGAAATTATTAAGAAAACATTAGACCTTAACGACAGCACTAACAACATTATAGACTGGCCTAAAATAAACTCATCGCCAATAAATGAATACAATACTAAGGGGTTGCTTGATATGGCATTTCCAACACTCTTTCCAACTGGAGTTGCACTACAAATGCAACCACGAATTAGGGAAGTACACATGCATGAGTATGCACTCCACTTAATGAGATTTCATGACCATAGATTTGGAAGGCATCCAAGGTTCCGATATTTCATGCTTAATCTTATGATGCGCCATCGTAGCCAGGGGCTTGCTGCAGTTTTCATTAAAAAAAATGCAGAAGAAAACATGCCAACCACTATTGAGGACCTCCGAGCACACTTGAAAAACTTACCTGACACACAATTAGCTCAAGAGCTCATGCACTTTGGCTCTTCAATGCGGGGTACAAGACCATATTGGAACAAGTGTCGTGCTGAGCTAACAAATATGATCAGCCAAATAGGGTCTCCCACTCTATTCTTCACATTAAGTGCAGCTGACACAAAGTGGCCGGACCTGCAATGTTTGATCTCAGATGGTGTACCGGTAGGAATGCAAACAAATAAACAGCGTTTAGAAAATGTAGTCAACAACCCCCACACCACATCATTATACTTGCATCAACGATTCACAATGTTTCGTGAAGAGGTTATTGAGAAACTCCTCAATGCAAAAGATTACTGGTACAGGTATGAGTGGCAGCACCGCGGCACCGCACATGTACATGGTTTCCTTTGGCTCCATGATGCACCGAACATGGATATACTTGATTGGGATGATAGTGTTGCTGTTGAACAGGCAAGGAAATTCTTTGACATGTATGTCAGTGCTTGGAACCCCCGTCCTGCATCAGCAAGAGACAATTTGATTTTCCGATCTTTCCAAGATGATCCTTGCCTACTCGACACAACAGGTATATTTGCTACAGACCCCTCTCATGACTATGAAGAGATCATCAATCGTGTCCAGAGGCACACAAAATGTAGAGAGGGGACATGCTTGCGAAAGAAAGGGAAAAAACTAGAGTGTCGATACAAAGCTCCATGGAAAGAGAAAATTATATCTACCCTATCATGTGACAACTGTGGGACAAAACAATATGAACCTGCATGGAATGATGATAGGCTAAACATACACAATCTAGAAATGATTTCAATATGGAGAGCCAACATAGATTGTCAGCCTGTCATTTCGCGAGCAGTTGTTTTGAAATACATTGCCAAATATGCATCAAAAGCAGAGAGAGCATCTGAGACTTGTACTGATATGCTAGCAAGAATATCTGCAACCCAAAAAATAGATGTCCCGGCCCTTGCAGCATACCGAAATTTCATGGCATAAATCGTGGCAGAGCGTGATATTGGAGCACAAGAAACATGCCATATGCTTCAAAAATTTCCACTTATTGTTTGTAATCTGTCGTTTACGTCTTTGAATGTTGGCCAAAAAATGTTCCATCGAATAGCAAGAGGACCACATGAAAGCCATCTACAGCCTAGCTACCTTCATTCGTACATTAGTCGACCTCTAGATTTGGAAACAACAACGCTACTTGAATCTGCACGGTCTTTCACGTACTCTGCGAGTCGCAAGGGATGCAAGTGGAAAGAAAGAAAGGTCAAAGCGATTGTCAATGTTTTCCCAAAGTTCTACACCATCCCAAACAAGGACTCAGACTAGTTTGAAACATTTTGTTGGAGTGAGGTTCTACTGTACAAGCACTTCTGAAGCTTTGAAATTGACATAGGGATAACCAAGGATACAATACTTGCAAATTGGAAGTAAATGAATGCATCCAAATATGATGTATGGCATGTCCCCGCACCGCCCCCTCAGACGAAAACACCAGCGATGCAGAATCCGATAGCGAAATTGAGGTGGACACAAGGGGCATACTTGAAATGAATGAATGGGAATTATTTTCGCAAATGGGCCCCTCAAACAATATCAATGTACATGAGCTTGATCTACTTGGCAGGCATGAGTTTGATAGCAGCTATAAATGGGAACAACTTGCAGTGCCCCAGGAACTTCACGAAATCGCCACACAATTCATAAACATGAAAAAAACATGTAGCCATGAAAGGCATGCTCCAAGTAAGTATGTTGTCCCAGACTATACATTATCTTCCAAACAAAAACTAGCACTCACACATATTATCAACCATAGCAAGCATCACTCAAATAAACCATTGTACATGATTATTCAAGGGACAGCAGGTACAGGGAAATCATACTTGATTGCTCGAATAAGAAAAGCACTTGATAGTTACAATATGCACCAGCAAAGCCAGCTACTCACATTGGCTCCTATAGGGGTTGCTGCATTTAATATACATGCATCAACTATACATTCAATGCTTCGAATCCCTGTCAAAGAAATGCACCCATTGCAAGGACAATCATTAATAACATTTCAGGAAGAGATGAAACACATAAGATATATATTGATTGATGAGATGAGCTTCATAGGACCAAAGTTGCTACTGAAGATAGATGCAAGACTACGTGAGGCCTTCCGGCATCGACAACATCTTTATTTCGGTGGGGTGTCAATAATCCTGATTGGTGACCTTGCACAGCTCCCGCCTATAATGGACAAGCCTATTTACACATCACACTCAAATGCAAAAACACTATGGGGCCTGTTCACGACCGTTGTCACCTTAGACACAGTGTTTCGTCAACAAGGTGAGACTCCAGAACAATGGCAATTCTGTCAACTATTGCAAAACATACGCAATGCACAAGCATCGCAAGAGGATTGGGAACTTTTACAAACACGCACAGACAAGCATCTCACCTCTACCGAAAAAGAAATGTTCGACAATTCAATGCACTTATTTGCTACCAATGATTTAGTTCGACTTCACAATAGAAGAATGTTAAAATTGTTAAACCGTCCAATTGCAATAAGTGCTGCAACTACCAGCAGGACTGAAGCAGATAATGCAACTACTGATGAACAACTTGAAAAGCATGTATTGCTTTGTAGAGGGCAGCGCATCATGCTGACAACCAACATATGGACACATGCAGGCCTTGTAAATGGAGCTCTAGGTGAAGTTGTTGAGATAGTTTACAGCCTTGGTTCCAGACCACCAGATGTTCCACTTTACGTAGTGGCAAGGATCGATAATTATAGTGGGCCAGCATGGAATGAAAAGGACCCCAAAAGTTTACCAATAGTACCTGTATCATTGGGCAGCCGTAGACAAATTCCGCTCACAATGGCATGGGCTATTACCATACACAAATCCCAAGGCCTGACGCTTGCCAGAGCAACTGTCGACATTGGAAAAATAGAACGACAAGGACTAACATTTACAGCTATATCCAGAGTGAAATCGTTGAACAACCTTCGTATTCAGCCAATGTTCTCCTTTGAGAGATACTCAAAAATGCATAACCACCCATACACAATTATGAGAAAAGAAGAGGAAGCCCGATTACAACAACTATCTCTAAAAAGCCAAGGTACACAACTCTTTACCCTTTCTCCCTCACGTCGCTCCTACTTTATTAGTGTTATAATAAATTGCATGTCCTTTGAGTAACTTTTTAATTTTATTGGCAAAAAAAAATATTTCCCCTTTATTAGTGTTATAATAAATTGCACATGGAGCAATCATTGTACATGTCAACAAAAAATATTCCCAGCCAACCATTCCATTCCTTCTCCTTTGCAGGCCTTCAAGCCAAATGGCATATATCGTAGCCCCTCACCCTCAAACACCAACAATTGTACTGTATATTTTTTCAAAAAACAAAAAAAAAAGTTCCACTGCAAAATTGCTCCCCAACATTTTGACTTTTCATAGCACGCATTTTATATACCCTCCACCACTTCAACCATTTAAGATAATATATTGTGTTGGCCATACACTACCGTAGTATACCCTCCTATTGGCGTAACCCTTGCGCCTTGCTAAGGTGCAGCTAGTTTATCGTGCCTAGAAATACCCTAATATAACATCATCGAAAAATAAAACCGCTTCAAAACAAGTTTCAGATAATACTAAATTACAATCAAATAAAAATTAAATAATAATTAATTATATATTTATTCATTTTTTTCTTAAACAAATAACTTTTTAGATTCTTTTTCATTTATTTTAATATTGTACCTAGAATTTCTTGTCTATTTATTATGGTACTCTTATTTATTTATTTCCATTAATTTGTTTCCTTATCATTTCTTCTTACCGTAAGATAAGTCATGGTCATATAAGATAACGTCATGGTCATATCTTTATTTCATTTTTGTCAATATATTTATTTCTCTAGACACCTATATGACTATATATATAATATATAATCATATATTTGCTCATTTATTTTGTGTACTTATTTCTATTATATAATTGTATCTTTGTTCATTTTTTCTATACAGACATACATGTTCTATATTTATATCAATATAACTTTACCATGTCATTACACATCACTGTTGCCATTTTCTTCCAAGATACTCTCTCTCTCCATTAAAACACAAACTTGGAATACATTAGTCTAGTCTATGTAAATTTGAATATTAAATTATTATTACATAAGTAAACTAAAACATGTAATCACAAAATGAACTAATGGAACCCAATATTATTTAGTTTGAACATACGAAAAAACGAAAAAAAAAGAATCAAATTTGTGAATCATCAGCTACAACAATAATCAAATAATTAAACATTTTCCCACACGACAAACATATAAACCATTTTGTGAATCAAAATAGACTTAGTTCTAAATTCATAAAAAATCATTCAAAAAGAATAAAATGTTCTAATCAACAAAATAACAATTATTTGAGTAATTATTTCCCTACATAGAATATAATAGGTTTTACAAGAATAAAATCAGGTTTTTGGAGGTGAGTGTAGACGAAAAAAGCAGGTTCTAATATGCTAAACAACAAAATAGCAATTATTTGACTAACTGTTTCTCCATACACAAAAGATTAGGATTAAAATTGACTTTATGGACGTGAGTGTAGAGATGGAAAAACTCCGTACACAAAGGATTAAAATTGATTTTATGAACGTGAGTGTAGATAGAAAAATGTTAAATATATTCTAATCTATATTATTTGAGTAGTGTTTTCCATCTAGAAGGTTAGGATTAAATTTGGACTTTGTGGATGTGAGGTGTAAGAGATCTCCTGGAAAAACTCTTGTTTCTAGAAATGAGTATAGATGGAGAAAAAGGGTTTAAAATTCTAATTTAACAATTATTTGACTAATTGTTTCTCCATACCTAAAGGTTAAAAGATTAAAATGGACTTTCTTGATGTGAGTGTAGAGATAGAAAAAATTTAAATATTCCGTTGAGTGTAGATAGAAAAAAGTTAAATATTTGGTTTTCAAAGGTGAGTATAGATGGAAAAAAAGTTAAAATTAATTTTTTGAGTAATTATTTCTCTGTAGACAAAAGCTCAAGATTCATTTTGGAGGCGAGTGTAGATGAAAATAAAATAAAGTTCTAATAAAAAAAATATAGTTTCTCCCTAGAGACGATTAGGATCAAATTTCTAGAGGTGAATGTAGATGTCAATAATAGAAGTTCCATTTATTGCTAAATGTTCATTGATGATCTATATCTCTGTAGATAAAGAAAAAAGATCATTATAATTATCCTCGTTCTAGAACATTTAAGAAAATTTAAAATCGTTCTAGAATATTTATAAAAATTTAAAATCAATTGTATGCAGTGTAGTGTTTTCTTTTCCTTACAATATCATAAATAAGAAATTTACAAACATGTAAATATTAAAATAGATTGATGCAACATTAGTTTTTGACACCTTTTAAAATGTACATAATATTTAAAAAATCAATTATTTATACATTTTTTAAATTCATATTCATACCAATATTCAATAAAAACAAGTAAAAATTATTATAAAACCTAAAAAAAACCTTTATTTAAAAACAAATATTAAAAATATTTGAGCACGGCCAAATCCGTGTTTTACTCTTAAACCATTTTGAACGCACAGCAAATGCCAATTGTATCCACCTGCGAAAGCGCAGTGCATCAACTTTTCCCGATTGAAATTTAGTCCCCGCCTTACAGCGGTAGTATGAACGCCAGAAGTGAAGAAATGAGTCCGATTTCCAACACCATAACAACCCACATTAATTTTTTAGGGGAATCGATTAAATCATTTAGTTTCCAAACACCTATCACAGTTGTCGCATGCGAAATACAGATCGGTCACTCCACTGTAAATCTTACATTTAATTCGGGCATCCCTAATAAAATACACGGCGTCTTAACAAAACCCTAATTTGGGCATTTACTTTCTAAGTCATCATTCCAGTTTTCCAATTTTCTCGATTTTCCGATGAAATCCATCGGAAAA
>VDFB02063100.1:0-21769 GCA_007258455.2 Sequoia sempervirens
ATTTAGATTTATTTAGTTTTTATTTTATATATATATATATAATTTCGATTATATAAATATATATATGCATATATATATATATAAATTTGTAACATGATTTTTTATTAAATGGTGTATATTATATATATGCATATATAAATATATGCTTTAATACTTAGAAGGTGTCCTGTGAGTATTTGGGAGGCCTTTTTGCGTTGAATGGTGTAAATTCGTCGCAGTGTCGCCTGCGATCAAATACATCTGAGCGGCTCAATGGTTTTTCCCAGATGGCATGGTGAAGATCTGTCCACAGAGAATGAAATGCCATCAAATGCTCTACAGTCGTTCATCATTTTTCAAAACCCTTCCTCACTGCTATTGGTCATCAAGATTATTGTCGGTGCATGTTGAGTCATGGGTCTTTAATGCGCATGACAGCGAATGCCTTGAAGAAAAATATCTGTTCAAAATATTCGATCGTAATGAAAGTTGAAGTAGTCGGCATCCTTGACAGGTCAAAGAATGAGGTATGTCGGTTACCCCTTGAATAAATATGGCATTCTTAGACCTACTTGTTTATTGTCTATAGTTTGAAGTAGCAGCTGTAGTCTGAATCTAGGTTTCTCGCACCTTACAGCAATCTGTGGCGGTAGGGTTTGAAGTGATCTCTCGCCATTTTTTCTCACTGGCATCGTTGATAGCAGGACACAATCTGTGTAGATTCATGTGGTAAGTCATTTGCCATGTGTTGGGATATTTTCAACTAGCTTATGTTTAGAATGAAAAGTACGGTGTAGCTTTAATCATGACGAAGAAGTTTTCGGTCAATTTTTTGGTTTTCTGAGGCTCGACTTTGTCATCTGAATGGGATTCAGTGCCTTGGAGGTGTAATAAGTGCAATGGGGTTGAATTCCATTGAACCAGGTTTCTGTTATTTGAAACCCTAATGAGAATTACTATTTTTGTCCATTTTTGTTTCATGAATTTAATGGGTTTCACCTTGCCTTTGTTTTCTTTGGACGAACGTAAGGGCAATATTATTTTTGGTATGGATCATGTTATTAGGTGAGACGATATTTTCTTATGAATTTAGAAGCTATATGGTTTAGGCACTCTATTTTAATTCAACTTGTTATTTAAGACTGTATTTCATTTATTATGTGTGCAGGGAAAGGAAGTTTTGTTTAAATGTTACTGAAATTTTCTTTAAAATTATGGGATGTAGGCATTCGCTGTTAAATAATACCAGATTGGCAGCTTGACAGCAGGTAAAGTTGTTTTTGTCTAAATGGAAAAGTGTGAATGGCATTGTTGGTGTTCATTTATTTTATTCTGCTAGTGCTGACAGGGGTTTTGCATTTTTTATTCAGGCCCAAATTTAATCCCATAACCAACTAACAAATTTCACCTTGGAGCTTTGACATTAACTTGTATCTAGTAGACTGAGCTTTCTAAAGCTGCTTTTATTGTGTGTGGACCATTTCATATGATCTATAAGAGACTACTGTTGAGTATGTTGTTTGCGCCAGATTGTAAGATTTGTTTTGAGTTCCAGTTCAAATTTTGACCTGCCCTGTCTGCTTAACACCCTGTTCCATGGAAATTTTGCCTTTGTTGAAATAGAATTTTTCACACTGCTAGGACATTCAACATTTCATTCGTTTGCCCATTAGTTGTGGGCTTTAGTATATGATGGTTCATGTCCTATTGTCTATTTATACTTAAATTTTGGGTCCATAATCTATTATCTTAATCTGTTCAGTTTGATTTTTTACTATTTCTTAACAACATTCTTCTCTTACAGAATTACCCTGCCTATGATGGGTGTGCTTTGGAACCCATTATAGAATGTTTCACCTTCTATCTGGAAGCTTCTTTTTTTTATCCAGTTATTTTGTGTTTGGTTTAGTGTATTTGTTCTAGGTTAGGGTTTGTATTGGGAAGTATCGTGTAATGTTTCAAACAATTGCAGAGCATTTAGGCACAAAAATGTAGAGATAAATTTGAGTGCACCAAAATTTTCTTGTTACTGATCATTTAAGTAGATGTCCATTCATACAAGTTGATTGAGAACTAAATAACAAAATTGCCATAACTAACACCAAGTCCATAACCGACTGTTAACAACTGATAAATTATAATGTTTATTATTCTGCATGCTCCCCCATAATTAACATTGTAAATAAAAAGCAAGAAAAAAATGTTAACGAGCTCATTCCATTTCTCCCCCATAATTAACATTGGGAAGACATTGTAGTTAACTTTCTGTTAAATTTCTTTATAACAGGTAATGTACTATGATGTAACAAATCTCATCCGTTCATCATTTTTGGCCATTTTCTTGTCATAATAGGTTCACCGTCGGTTGCAGATAGTACAACCACTTGTGGTTGCAAAGAATGCCACTTGCCTCGTTCAGCCAATGGATGGAGCGCGGTTTAACTCGGTGAAACTTAAGGCAACCAGTATTGCATCCCTTGTGTCTGTAGCCTCATAGTTAACTCCATCAGTATGCTGGGTCGGTCATTTCTATAAATAAAAAGATCAATTCTTATCGATAAAAATTGTACCAGCTGTAGCCTGCGCATTGTATTAATTTTACCTCAACTTTTGGGGTTTTGCAGGTGAGTTAAAATACTTTGGGTTTGTGTGTATTCACTATTTGCCAATTTCCATTGCTTTTTAAGGAGCTTTTTTTTTAATGAAATGGAAATGGCGGTTATGATAGGAGGAGAGCAAGGAAACATCAGAAGGGTCAAGTTAATTTCTACTTTTATGCTCCATGTGTTATTTTAATTGAAACCCTTTCATTATTACTCAATGGTTGCTAACCTTTTATTGCTTTTACCAGTGACGTTGGGTTATTTCTTTTAGTGAACCTTCAAGCAATTATTTCTATCAATTTCAAGCTGCTTCACCGCGCGGTACCTATTGCAATGCAAACCCTTTCATTTTAAGGCAAAATGGCTGTTAACCCTCGATTCGTTTTACCACTGGTGTTAAAGAAATTTTGCACTTGAAATGAATGTCACTTTCCAAGGTATTTTCTTACAGTCCCACTATTTGTAATTTTATTTTTGAAGTAAAATCTATATTGCAGTGACGTTGAATTATTTTGTCTCCCATTGTTAAATTATTTCAGAGATGGCAGCCAAGGGACAGGAACAGATACAGTTTATCAGGGTGTTTATGGGCCTTGGACCATCGAGTCATCAGACAAGCTTGAGGTTCTACTGCTTTACCCATTTTTCCATTTTTGTTTTTGTTTTCAAAATATCATCACCCACAATCACTTAATTCTTTTTAACAGAATTCTTAAAACTAAATCCTTTTTATTTAACATTTTGGACCCTCGTAGAATACAGGGACTTTGACACTGTGCTATGAATTATTGGAAAATCATGTTGTTGATTTTATGGGATGTGTCATTTTTGGGTTTTTCCTGTACTAGCATGTTTTTCAGCAATGGCTATTATGCATATTAGATGTATATTTGACCAAAATACCAAATAACTTTCAAAAAATCCCAACAATGTGTTCTGAATTTTTGTTTATTAGTATTTTTTTATAGCAAGTGACACAAATTCAATGAAGAAATGCATTCATTTTGATTTATACATGATCACAGGATTATATCTAAGACTGTTTTGTTCACATTGTATCAAATTGCAATGTGCTTCTGGGCTCAGCTGTATGGAAATCAGTGATTCTCTGATTTTCTAGGCTGGGGGTTGGGCTTTTGGGAACATAAAATTTTTTACTTAATATGTATCAAGGCATGCTTTACTCCCATCTTTTTAGTTTCTTTAATGTATCAAAGAGAATTTGGAGGATGTTTTCTGTTGTGGCTTTAGTGCTTACACAATTTTGCAGGCAAATTGCATTGACTCAACTGTTCTAGCAGAGGTAGTGTTTGCACAAGAAGTCAAAAAGTTGCAGAAGGAGCAATTCAAACCATACAAGCAGATGACACTAGAACCTTTTGAAAGAGATCATGCTTGTGTTGTACGAGGATATAGGGTGCCGAAGAAGCAAAAAGCAACTACTGCTGCTTTAAATTGTTTGATATCAGAATCTTTTATTAGATCCATATTTAACTTTTAAGTCTAATAATATTGCCAAAATGTATATTTTCTGACAAGAAGTGCACTCTCTGTCTTTTGCACCTTTACAGTAATTTTCAATTGAGAATTTGATATTTGTATATGCGTATGTCTTTGGAATCTTCAGAGGAATTTTCAATGTAAATATGCTCAGATCTGAGTAATAAGTTCTTAAATTCGTAAGTGTAAATGCAGATACAGAGATTTACCTATATTTTACTGCAATTTTCAAAGGTTTTCATATTCTACATTTTGCCATTTTAACAGAGATTTTTGTATTGCTACAAGTTTTAAAATATTAATTATTTCTCGCTGTTCATTTCAGATGGTGCCATTCATGCCTGTCAATTGGTTTTTCCATTTTCAAAAAAAAAAATATTAACCAAATTTCTCTATATTGTCTTCGGCGTACCTATTGCACCCCAAGGTGCGATCACTAGTTTTATATTTCATTACATTTTAAAAATATATATAATATATATATATATGGATCTATATATAATAGATTTGTCCCATTGCGAATGTGAATTTATTATGTTAAGTTTAGGAAAATTGCAATGTGTAGGGTAATTATGCAAATTGGAAATAAATCATGTGTTTTGAATAAATAGGATTTTTTTTGAGTTAATGATTTATTTAATTGGCAAGAGTTGTTGTAAGGTGAGTTTTATGATAGTGTGTTTGTATTGGTTATGTCAGCTGGGAAAACCTTATATTCAATGTATCATGTTATAGGAACTTTAGTTGTTGCTAAGACTTCCAGAGGCGGGGTTACTGATGTGTAATTGGGATCTTGTATTTTGTTGATTGGTCTATGTTTTGACCATGGTTGTGATTTAGTGTACTATTGGATTGTACCGTTGTGGATGTGTTTCATATGTCATGGCGAGATGGTTATGCCTCGTGGATGAACTATTTGTTTGGTACAATATTTCTTGTGATACAATCCTTTTGTGTTGGATAGTTTTTTGTTAAGTGTTTAGAGAGAGTGGCTCTAGTGGGGGCCGGCACACAAAGGGGTTGTCAGGGTAACCCACATAGAGTTAGATTAATTAGTGATAACCTAAGTAATAAACCATGGGTGGGATTAAACACTAAAAAGATAATTGTGATGCCTCATCTGCCTGTTAGTGCTATCATAGACTAAAGGGGACCGAGAAGGCCATGGTTGGAAAGGTCGTTGACTTGTCTTCACAAAAGGTTAATGACTCCGCATGAGTAACCCTATGGAGCGGTGCCTTGAGAGAGGTTGTCAGGAGAACCATAGATGGAGGCGGCACCTTTACTTGGTTGTCTGGAGAATCCATGTAGAGATGGAGGCGGCACCTTGTGATAGGATGTCTGGATAATCCATGTTAAGCCATGCGATGACACTCTCCTCTAACACTTCATTTGTGATTGTTTTATTGAAGTCCTCTGGAAGTGGTTTATTGAATTTGTCATTGGTTGGTTTTGGAAGTAGTCTTTAATTTTATGTCTTGAGTTTCATTGATGTGGTGTTTGCGACTAGTTGTAATTTTGGAGAGTGGTTTATTGCTTTGTTCAGAAGTGGTTTGTTGTTATGCTTTTTGGTTTTATCGTTGCTTGGTCTTTTATGTGGTCTTTGATGTTAAGTTGTCTGTTTGGAGTTAGTCTTTGTAATTGTTAGCCGTACTTGGTTGGGGATCCTTCCTTGTCTACTCCCTGCACGGGGGTGGTTGGGTGGAACGTGCTTCGCACCCCGTTGGGTTCCCTTTATGTTGCAGATGTATCTTTTATTCACAGGGCTTTTGGCGGATGTTGATGATCGGTAATTCTTTGTACCAGATGTATGTTATACTTCAGATGTAATGTATTCATTAATGTGTTGTCTACCACGTGTGTTGGGATGACCTTGTAAATTGTATATGTGGTTATTGAGATGTATGTTCCGACAATTGTATTTTACTATCATTTGGATGTAATGTATATTCAGGCCATGTATTTATTTAGGAATGATCATTTGTAATAGTTGTGTTAAGTTGTGTTATATATGTGGTATTATAAATGCCTCATATCTTTACAGTATCTTTTGTTGTCATATGTGCATATGTTATGAATATGGTTATTGTTTAATAGATATTTTAAATGATGAAGTGGGAAGGAAAATATTTATGTAACTGTTTAACTATTGTTTAATCTATTGCCTTGGTTATGGGTTAGAATAGTAATGTCACCTTGTGTACCCCAATGGAATTAGTCGTGTAACTTAATACATGGTTATATTGGAATACTTAAATACAATCTTATGTTCTTTAAAAAAATTGTTACTGTTGGTATTGGTTCCTTTGAGGGTTTTGCAGTACATGAGACCTGATTATGAGCTTCATGAACCAAACTTCACATTCTAACATCGCTATTTACACAAAGATGTCGAAATATAAAAATGTCTTACTCTAATGCTACAACAACTCCAATTAGGCTTGGTCCTAATTTTATTAGTTTTCATTTCGATCAAATGACAATATCTATACCTTCTCTTTCCATAATTCATGTTCAACTCATTCTTAGATCCTAATACTACTTTCTATGATAAAAACACCAAATTTGACCATGAGGTCACACTACATGTCTCTCACTTACAAATGTATGATATCAATTAGTACATTGGTAATTATTGGAAATTTTGACAAGGTGAGCACATATTTAGTGTCATTATGCCACCAAAATCTTAATAATCATTCCAAAGGTCTTGATTTTATTTAAGGGATTTTGCATATTATTCACAATGATGTCCTCGCCTTAATTGCTTACCTCGAAGGAAGTAATGACTTCTAATCTAATGTGACTAGTAAACAAATTTTAGTGTCCATATCATTTAGACTCTCCATATGTTCAATACATATATAGTCACTAGCTCTACACAATCTCGAGTGATGCATGTTTCATCTTCTTGATTTTCCTTCCCTTCACATGCCATGCAATATAGATTTATTGGTAGAACCTTGTAACCTCTTTCCCCTTTGCTTCACATATCTTCTCTTGCAAGTTTTAACTTCTTCCAATGTAGGTATATATGCTAGTATCCCACCCCCTTTGGATAAATCATAGCCTATAATAAACCAAATTATGTGAAATATAGGACACTTTCAACATTATCCCACCTTGTTATCTACCGCTTCTACTTAACCTCTCATCCCACCATACTATCATTGTATCCCCTTATCCTTGTACATCCTTGTTATCATACTCCCTACTAGCTTCGAGGTTCCTCACTATGAAAAGTACTATGGCAAGGGTGTTTCACAAACATGTGCTTATCTTTACAAACCTATGTAGTGACTATTTTTTAAGACCAATTGCTAGCAAGAATCTTCTCATAATTGTTGAAATCCATCACACTAGATTTATTTTTCTCAATTAGATTAATCACTCAATAAATTATTTAGATCAATTAGTAAATCAATTCTTAAAACACTTTCAAACTAATATACACCCCCAAGTCACCTTTACTGATTTAGTGTGTTGCAAGAAATTTTTTTATGGAAAATAATTAATTTTATATTTAAATACCAATCCTTGTTCTCTCACATTCTATACACGCACTCCCTAGTTTATATCTGCAAAAGGTTTGCATAAGAAACCTTTATCCTTTGGTCAAGGATACAAATTTACTAACGAGATATTTTTCTTTTGCATGACTTTGCACAACTCTTTGCAACTATCAACAAAGTGTCAACAAATTTGAGGCACCCACTCCGTAGGCTCCTACTACATCATCTATGGATTTTTCTTCACATAATAACTATAAAAATAATTAAAATAATTTTTCAAATAATTCTCCTACTATTATAAATAACACTCCTACCATAACACATATTATTGCATTGGCTATTTTTTGTTTAAACCTCAAAGAAACCAACAATTCACAAAGTTTTATAAATGTGTTTCAATTTCTTCATATCATCGAAAAATAAAATGCATATTATATTTGCAAGTTGTGAAACACAGTGGGTTGTGAGTAGATGGTTTATAGAACTTGCAACCCACACATGTGTCACATTATGTTCGATGTTGTCATAATAGTGGTTTACAATTCACGAGGAGGCAATTTTTTAGCTGAAATCCACATAGCACTTTAGAAATATAATGATTTAAGCCTTAAAAGTTCCATTTAAAGTTCAATTCAAGAGGGTTTGATCAAATGCCTTGAATCAAAACCCTTGGATAGAACCTCGCTAGTTTTTAACCATACCTATAAATGCGTCTCCTTTAAACCTATCAAAATGCTGATAAAAAATCACTTTTGATTTAGATTTTTGGGGATCAAATGAATTCATTTAAAATTTATTTCAAATGATTATGGTATTCCTCAGAACAAGCCATCCAATGAATATAATTTTAATATGTTTTGGTTTTGTTATGTATTTGTTTTTAAAGTTTTATTAAACATAGGTTTTTCATCGAAAATAAATTTCTTTGTTCTTCACATGTGGAAAAATATAAGAGATTATCAAAAAATAAGAAAATATGGAGTGCACCAGATATTGAAGTCTTGCTTGATCCAAGAAAAAATTAAATTAAATTTTTGACATATACAAAAAAGTTCGCATTATCTGATCCGCGTTGTGTCTGAATTATGAGTAGTTTGACTTTGAAACTTGATTAAGGAAAAAATATTCAATAAAAAAACTATCAACCAAGTGGAAGCACTAGATATCAGAGTTACAAAATCTAAATTTGAAAGGAATTAGAATTTTATCCTTCATGGAAAAAAAGTTATGTGTTATCTGATTGTATAGTCACTTTTTAAAAATGTTGTTTTTTGAAAAAATCAATTTTCATGGGAGATGGAAAAAGTGAAATTTGATTCCAAAATTTTGAAAAAATATTTTTTAGAATCTGGAACAAAATTTGATGAGACTCTAGTTTGCACCATCTTCAAAATTCCTCACCAGTTTAATACACTATAGGTGCCGAATGTGAATATTTAGTTAAAAACAATAATTTCGGTGTCGGTTTGGCCAAAATTGTAAACCAACTATTATGGGATCACCCGTTATCATGTCTAAGACATGCATTTTTTTAGGGATATTAATTTTAAAACTGGTCAGCGTGCCATATTTTTCTGGCAACAGAACACGTGATAGCACTCAAAATAGCACATGCCTAAATGTCTGTCAACATTCATCTATCAATCTTATCTCATAATGATGCCACTATATGGTGGATGGGGCATAATGTTATCATGTCTAACACATGCATTTTTGGTTTTTAAATAGTATGTGGGTTGCAGGTTTTATAACACCCACTATTTTTCAAACTACAATTTTATTCACAATATGAATGTCTTAAAAACCATTTGTTATTTAGAGAGTATGAATGTAATAAAAGGAACCTTCAAAATTTACCACAACTATTAATTACACTAAAAGATGTGTTTCAATTTCTTCATAACATCGAAAAATAAAATGCACAGTATATTTGTAGGTTGGAAAACACAGTGGGTTGTGAGTACATGGTTTATGAATCCTAGAACCCACACATGCATCACACTATGTTCTCATGACTAAGACATGCATTTTTTTAGGGAGATTAATTTAAAACATACTAATTTTAAAACCTTTTGGCTTGCCACATTTTTCTAACGACAAGACATGTGACAGCACTCGAAACGGAACACGCATAAACATTTGTTGATCTTATCTCATAATGATGCCATTGTATGGTGGATGGGGCATTATATTATCATCTCTAAGACATGCATTTTTGTAGGGAGATTTGTTGGAAATAGGGTGCCATTTGTTACAATCCTAAGCATTTATTTATTTCATGTATCTCTAAGTCGGGGTTGGAAAGTGTTCTCAAACACTAGGATTAGAAAGAGATTAATATTGAATGAAATAATCGTGTTAATTGACATTTGTAATTAATTCTAAATGTTAGGAGCATGTGAGGGCATCCAATATGAGTTCCTAAATAATAGGGGAACATGGGGCACCCACATGGAAGGTGGAACCCACCTTGAGTTAAGTTAATTGTTTGGAGAAAAAGATATAACACTTCTATAATGCATGTAAAGATCCTAGAAGTTAGGAATTGATGTTTACATGCATGAAGTTTAGTTCAGTTCAGTTCAAATCAATTTAGTTCAATTCAGTTCAGTTCAATTCAGTTCAGTTCAATTTAGTTCAGTTCAATTCAGTTCAATTCAATTCAGTATCAGTTCAGTTCAGTTCAGTTCAATTCAGTTATGGTTCAGTAATCCTCAATTGCATGTAGTTAGTTTCAGTTGAATGCTAGTTGAATTCAGTTAACTTGGAATGCATGACTAATGACTTGAGTTGCATGATAGATAACAGGTGACTACTTTTAGTTAACAGGTGATGATCATTCTTGCATGAAGGGTGGAGAGATATGTTTCAGTTAACAAAGAATGACTTGGACCCACCTTGGGCGCCCAAGTTGGCTTCTTGGAGTTAACACTTTTGCATGATAAGATATTTCAGAAGGCTGAGTTAAGTGGGACCATTCTTGGGTGCCTACTTTGAGGATAAGATTTGAAGATATCTTCGGAATAAAGGTTGAGATATGACTTCATTTTGGGATGCCAAAATGGATGAAGGAGTTGATTTGACGTTGTTCTTCATGGTAAAACTCTACTTGCAAGATATAGGCGTAGGTTTTTGGTGATAAGATTTGAGATTTGTAATTGTAACTCTTTGGAGTTTACAAGGTTAATTATTGCCTATTTATCTCAAGCAAGTTGAAGAGAGTTTGTATCAATTTTTATCGCAGGTTGTGAAGAAGATTTGTTGAAGGAAAAAGAAGCATCTCAAGCAAGGATTGGAATTATTGTAATCTTATTCTGAGATTAAATAATACATTGATTCTTGGTGGAGTTTTTTCCTGAAAGGGTTTCTCCACGGTATATGTTGTGTATCTTCTAATATTTTGTCTAATTCTTCTACAACCTTCTATCTTCATTCTACAAATGGTAAAATGAATTAATCAGATTAGTCACCCACAAAGAATTTGTAACAAAGAATACATATTTAGATCAGCAATCATAAAGTTTTACAAAGTATTAAGCTAAATAATCACCTCAATTTTCAACATTTGGTATCAAAGCTAAGGTTGGGTAGAGTATTGGGACGTCTTTCTCTTAAAAGATTGGAGGTTTTTTGGCTATAGTGGGAGCTTTTACTATTTTTTGTTATTGTTGATTTTGGAAAATAAGTTTGTTACAATGAACTCTCGTTTAGATATTGAAAGGTTCAATGGATCTAATTATGAGATGTGGAAATTAAAAATGGAGGATCTCCTTGAGAGAGAGATCAATGGTTAGTTACTGGTAATGAGACAAAGTCACCTACAACGATGTCAGATGAGGATTGGGCTAAGCTTGATAAGAAGGCAAGAGGGACCATAAGATTATGTCTTGCTGATTTTGTTCTCTTGAATGTTTCAATAGAAACTACTACATATAAGCTATGGAAGAAAATAGGTCATATTTATCAAACTAAAAGTCTTACTAATAAGTTGTATCTGAAAAGATAGTTGTATTCTTTAAAGATGAAAGATGGTGATTCTATTGCGAATCATTTCAATGCTTTTAATTTGATTCTAAGTCTGTTAGCATCTATAGGTGTAAAGCTAGAAGATGAAGATAAATGCATTTTGTTACTTTGTTCTTTACTAGAGTCTTGGGAAAATATAATTGTTGATATCAGTGGTAGTGGTGCAGATCCTAAGATGGACAATATAATTCCTACTCTCCTATCAAAGGAGATGAGGAGGAAGTATAAAGAGGGAATCCAAGATGTCTTGTTTGTAAAAGGTAGGCCTGAGAAAAAGGAGCCTAAGGGAGACAAGGAAGGAAAGGGTAAGTCCAAAGGATAGTATAAAACCCCTAGTAAGAGTAAGGTAATTTGTTGGAACTGTGGGAAACCAGGACATGTGAAGAAGGATTGTAAGAACAAGCAAGAGAGTTTCGATTCTTCTACAGAGAAATCCTTGGATGACAGTAATGATGCATTGGTTATTTCAGCTAATACTATTTGTGACGACTCTTTGCTTCATGTTTCAGAGTGATCTTTATGGAGAGGATGGTAGTCATGATGCCATGTGAGACTCGATACCATGGTTCAGTGGGAGTTGTTGGCAGTGACATGGATTCATCATTGGTAAGGTTATCTTCATGTGATTGGGGATATGGTTTTTTCTTGGTTTAGAGTTTGGCATATTACATGTTCTCTTGAGACTAGGATGTATGTTATGGTGCATGTGATCTCCTAGTAGGAGATGGTTAGATCATGTTGTCATGTTTATGTTCCTAATTCATGATTGGAGCTTTGACATTGATCTTGTGTAGTTCTCTTAAGTATCGGGTACATTAATCATTTGCTTGATTACTTCATGATAGTGCTATGTTGCATTTGGAGTTTGGCATGGATTGGTTGGTTACAGGTCCTCATGGATACTTGGAGAAATAGGTGAGGCTTGATTTCTCTTATGGTAAGAGATATATGTTGAATGGTTACTTGTAAGAAAAGTTATTTTCAACAGTAAAGACCGAGAAGCCTGCACCTTGGTTGAACATGAGTTCAACACACTCGGCAGTTTCACATGCCTCCAAAGAGGCAGTTTGGATATACAAAGACTCTGGAAAGACCTTATTGGTTTTAATTGCAAGTAAGTTAAACTTGAACGTGATAGTCAAAGTGTTATGTGTTTAGCCAAAAATCCTATACATATGTGCTGTTGCCAAGCATGTTGATGTTAGGTATCACTTTGTCTTGAGAAATGGTTGAGTGGGAAAGTATTAATTGAAAGTTATTTTTCATTAATGTTGTGGAATTATCTTGTGGCAGTTCCCTCTGGATAAGTTCTCTTGGTTTTAATCATTTTCTTGGAGCTTCATGATTATGTAGGTTTGCATTTGAAGTTGGCATGGATTGAGTAGTTGGTGCAAAGGAAGGCCATTGGCCTTGAGTCACAATATGATTTATAATAATTATTCCTTGTTTATAATAATTTTTAAATATGTCAAGTGGGAGAATGTTGAGAATGGGATGTCCATTTAGTGCAATCTAAAATTGTTGTTTCGCCTCCTCCTCCCCAAGTGCTTGGAGAGTCGTGCCCCAGCTTGCAGTTAGAAAAGATTAATAGAATGAAATAAATGTGTGAAATTGACATTTGTAATTAATTCTAAATGTTAAGAAAAGAAGTGTGATGGCCATGAGTTCCTAAATAATAAGGGCAAATGGGGCGCCCACATGGAAGGTGGAACCCACCTTGAGTTAAGTTAACTATTTGGAGAAAAAGATAACACTTATGTAATGCATGTGAAGATCCTAGAAGTTAGGAATTGATGTTTACATGCATGAAGTCTAGTTTAGTTCAGTTCATATCAGTTCAATTCAATTCAATTAAGTTTAGTTCAGTTCAGTTTAGCTCAGTATCAGTTCAGTTCAGTTCAATTCAATTCAATTCAATTCAGTTCAGTTCAGTTCAGTTCAGTTATGGTTCAGTTATCCTTAGTTGCATGTAGTTAGTTTCAGTTGAATGCTAGTTGACTTCAGTTAACTTGGAATACATGACTAATGACTTGAGTTGCATGACAAATAATAGGTGACTACTTTCAGTTAACAGGGGATGATCATTCTTGAATGAATGGTGGAGAGATATGTTTCAGTTAACAGAGAATGACTTGGACACACCTTGGGCGCCCAAGTTGGCTTCTTGGAGTTAACACTTATGCATGATAGATATTTAAAAAGGCTGAGTTAAGTGGGCCCATTCTTGGGCACCTACTTTGAGGATAAGCTTTGAAGATATCTTTGGAATAAAGGTTGAGATATGACTTCAATTTGGGAAACCCAAATGGATGAAGGAGTTGATTTGGCATTGTTCTTCTTGGTAGAACTCTACTTGCAAGAGATAGGCGTAGGTTTTTGGTGATAAGCTTTGAGTTTTGTAATTGTAACTCTTTGGAGTTTACAAGGTTGATTATTGCCTATTTATCTCAAGTAAGTTGAAGAGAGTTTGTATCAGTTTTTATTGCAGGTTGTGAAGAAGATTTGTTGAAGGAAAAAGAAGCATCTCAAGCAAGGATTAGAATTATTGTAATCTTATTCTGAGATTAAATAATACATTGATTCTTGGTGGAGTTTTTTCCTGAAAGGGTTTCTCCACGGTATATGTTGTGTATCTTCTAATATTCTATCTAATTCTTCTACAGCCTTTTGTCTTTATTCTACAAATGGTAAAATGAATTAATCAGATTAATCACCCACAAAGAATCTATAACAAAGTATACATATTTATATCAGCAATCATAAAGTTTTACAAAGGATTAAGCTAAATAATCACCTCAATTTTTAACAAGATTAGCTTAAATGCCTCTTTTTCGATACTTTTTATGTAATTAAAAATTTATTATGGATAAATTATTTGTCAGGAGGATCACTCATAAAGTAGCAGTAGCTCAAAGTTAAAAAATGAGGCATGTCACATCGTTATGATTCAAATTTTCACTATCGTACATGTTGTGGATATGATATGATCTTAAATTTAATTAATGCGGCATGGCATGATATATGGGTATTGAAGCTTTTTAAAGTCATGGCCAGCGCCATTTTTATTACTTTCGTCTATACCTTCCATTTTTAAAGACTTTTTCTTGTCCTCCTCTTTTGCCTCTCTATTTTCCACCTCTTTCTACAATTTCTCTGTATTTGCCTTTGTTTCACTCATTCATTTTTATTTGTGACTCAAACAGAGTGCGTAGGGGACAAATAAAAATGGAAGGTACAAACGAAAGTGTTAAGAATGGTGTCATCACTTTCAGAAGCTCAAATACCCATATGTCACACCATGTCACATTAATTCAATTTCACATCATATCAATCCATAGATCATATCTCATATGTAGCGTATGATAGCAAAAATTTGAATCATAAAAAATGTAAAATGGTGCATGTGATTTTGATTTTTATTTTTCCCAAGTTTTATCAATTGACCTTAAGATCTACTTAAAGCATGCCTAGACTCTCATTTATTTATTTATTTATATTGAGATTTGAACTCAACACCATCCAGATGCTTACAACATGACATTTCCATTAAGCCAACCACCCATCGGCTGACTCTCATTATTAGTTTGGTAAGATTAGACATTAGAAAGTATGATAGATCAAAATATAGTTTTGGGTTAGAATAGTGTTCTTTAGGCTTTTTTAGATTGTAGCTTGAAATGTATATGCATCTTCCACTATGTATTAATGGTGAATAAAGGTCGCCTATAATGAAAAATGTGATATTTGATCTTAAATATAACCCCATCTATACATTTGTACATTTGCATTTCATGATAAAGTTCGCATATAAGTAAAGGTGGGCTTCAAAACACATTGTGTTTCGCAACCTGCACTACACAACGTTCACCATTGTCAACAAGTTTATTCAATATTGCCATTAATGGAAATAAATTGGTGTTCTTCCTATTTCTAATGCACACCTACATATATGGACTTCAAAACCACAAGGGGTTGGGTACATTATGATGCAGAGGTTGACAAATACACTATCTTATGAAGCATGCTTTTCATTGAACTCTCTATCAATATTTCAAATCACTTTTCGATCAATTATTACAATGATGCAAGAAAGTGTGATTTCAAATATTCAATCATTTCCCCATCCTAATGATAGATCACTAATTATGATTTGAAATATTAATACAAACAAATCTATATAAATAAATTAGAAAACCTTAATTTAAAAAAAAAAATTAATATTCACAAAACTGTATGATAATTTTATAAAAATCTTATTATAATTTGGATGATTTCATAGTTGTTGTTGTGATGTGGAGATTGAAAAACACACTATGTTATGAAGCATGCAATTTCTTATATTAAGTAACCTCTGTAGGTTTAACAATCGACCTTGAAGCTTGGTATATGCCATTAAGTGTTGTTGACAAACAACAATGTGTTTTCCAACCTCCTATCTATGTGAAGACATTCATAACTCAACACATAACAATCGAAATGGTTAGTCACCCCTCAACTCAATTTCGATAGTTTTCCTAATTTGAGATAGTTATGGAGAGAACATTAAATTGTGAAATTTAAAAAGCCTCAATAGAAAAGCACATAAACAACTTTGCATATCAAATGAAAACCCTTTTTTCACAAGGAAGACCCTTGGAAAATCGTAAATACAAATGAATACCCAGTGTTTTGCAATGAATACCCATTCAATTCTTCACAGTCCTTAAGCAGAATGGCAAAACAACATATATTTCTAGCAAATATTCATACCTACTAGCTAGTTGCTTGTGCTTGTCACATGCATTCTGGTAGGGAGATTGGCCACTCTACTTCGACCTCCAAACGCCTACAAATCCCTTCTAAGCTCTCCAACAACCTTCAAAATGTGAACGTTGAAAATAGTGACGTTAAGGGCTTTATGTGGCTTTGAAAACATATAATTTAATTCAAACCCACATTGTGTTTTCGAACCTGGTTATATACTCTGCCTCATTTTTGGTTTATCTACACCTTATTCCAAAACTATTTAAATTACATAAAATAATTGCAGACCTTTGGATTTCCACAATGGTTTGTGAGTTATTTATTTATGCTTCCTCAAATAGTTCTGGCATGAACATTCAAAACGCAAATTTTACAAACCCTCCATAGAAAAGCACATAAACAACTCTACATTTCAAATTAATACGCAGTGTTCTACAACGAATATCCCCATTCAATTGTCCATGTAGTTAGTCCCTAGGTAGAATGGCACAATGGCATATATTTCTAGCAAATATACATACCTGCTAGCTAGCTGCCCACGCCTGTCACATACATTTTGGTAGGGAGATTGCGCACTCTGCTTCGACCTTTGAATGCCTGCAACTCGCTTCTGAGCTACCTAGCAACCTTCAAAATGTCAAATATTCAAATGGTGGCTTTTTCGCTTACTTTAAAACATGTTAATTTTAAAAATTGCGAACATGCCACGTTTTTTGACGACGGACACATGACAACATATGCCTAAACGTTTGTCAACTATGTCCGTCAATCTTATCTTGTAAGAATGCTATCGTATGGGAGATGAGGTATTATGTTATGAGATCTTAAAGACATGCCATTTTATCGGAAGATTAGCTTCTCCCCTTACCTATTATCTATTATTAAACCATTCTCTTTATTTAAAAGAAAAAAACCTTGTCATATAAACTTTACCATTACACTTGAATACCATTCCAATGATTATACCAACCCACCGAATGTTCCCCCTCCGTCAATCACTAGTTTGAAGACTACCTAGAGAAGCGAAAAAAAGACGCTCTATGTGGCATTTGTCCGCAAGGTGGACGATGAGACGTCAACATCCAAGACACGGCATTTTAAGTAGCCTAACAACTGCACCAAAAGTCATGGAATACAACTGTTTTTTATTGCACACAGCTATGCCAGACAGACTCAACTATACACTCTTCTTGATGCAACGCCGCGTGCAATAAAATCTAAAACCTTGTCTGGCTGTAAAACCTAAGTGCGCTCCAACTCATCCATTTAACAACTCTTAGGGGAAATATCTTGCTACTTTCCATACCTTACCTGACCCTCCCTATATAAATCCCATTGATATTCCTCTACAACTACCATTCATTCACATCCATACCTCTATCAATACTTCTACATTCTACGTTCTTTGTCTTCAGTTCCCAATGGGCCTCATTTTATGTTTCCTCCTCTTAAGCCTTGCACTCTCGTTCTCCCACCTTGTTTCTGCAAATTTTTACAATGACTTTGACATCACATGGGGAAATGATCGTGGTAAGATACTCGACAATGGCCAACGGTTGCAGCTCACTCTCGATCAGTCCTCGGGTATTTATCTCATTTTCTTACTGCACCTGCATATATATGATTTCAACAGTACATGCTTATCTCCTCCTCTGTTGTGTTAAAACAGGTTCAGGGTTCCAATCCAAGAATGAATATCTCTTTGGCAAAATAGATATGCAAATCAAATTGGTGCCCGGTAACTCGGCCGGTACTGTTACTGCATACTATGTAAGTCTGTCCCTTCAATTCATTCTCTACTCCTCATATTACTAGTATTGTTGTGGGAAGTTGAGCATGGTCTAATAAAATGGTGATGGTCTGAAACAGCTCTCATCACAAGGGAATACGCACGACGAAATAGACTTCGAGTTCCTGGGAAATCTGTCTGGAGATCCCTATATTATGCACACTAATGTTTTCTCTCAAGGCAAAGGCAATCGCGAGCAGCAATTCTACCTCTGGTTCGACCCCACAGCAGACTTCCACACTTACTCCTTGCTCTGGAATCCCCAACAAATTATGTACGTTAATATTGTCCCTGCACCTTCAAATCAACTAGTGAATGTCCTCTTTGGCCTGTCCCTCTAGTTTTAACATCATTATTGTAGTTTAATATGTATTTATGATATTCTGCAGATTTTCTGTGGATAGTACTCCGGTAAGAGTGTTCAAGAACAGCGAGGATTTGGGAGTGGCGTATCCGAAGAATCAAGCGATGAGAATATATTCGAGCCTGTGGAACGCAGACGAATGGGCAACGAGAGGCGGTGCAGTGAAGATCGATTGGAGCAAATCCCCCTTTGTGGCCTCTTATGGAAATTTCAAAGCAGAGACATGCTCTGCCTCCTCTGATTGCTCTGTGAATTCATGGTACACTGCAGAGGCACTGGAGTCGAGTGAGCAGCAGAAACTTCAATGGGCGCGCAAGAACTACATGATTTATGATTACTGTTCGGACAGTAAAAGGTTTCCACAGGGCTTTCCTGCTGAATGCACTCGCCAGGTGTCCAACTGAGTTCAAAGGATCAACATACACCAAGTTTCATCAAATTCTTTTATTCCTTCATTTTTTTTAGCGATTTTCAAACCTAAGAGACTATATTTGTAACGATTGGATCCAGGTCAATTGATTATGTATCTCAATATTCATTTTTCAGCATTTGAAAAGTTTCAAATTTAAAATTTTATGGCTGTCCTTAGTAATAATTTTTTGAAGAGACATACATATATTAGCAATCACATAATGGGCAGATCGATAGGTGTAATATGAAATTATGTATGTTGCAATTGAAGTAATGGCAAGAGGTCTTGCTATGGTTAAACGCTTGTTAGAGAGGACATAATTATGTTTTTTTAAAAGTATTAATTTGATGTAAATTTATAATATATAGAAAGTATTTGTAATTCATTATGTACATAACTGTAATGGTAAAATTTATGCATACTATGTTATTTTTCATATAGTTTTGTGTTTATTTTGAAAAAATGTCTCTGTACATGTACATATTGATTTAATATCAAGCCCGTCTCTTTTATCCATTTGCATACATGTATCCCTATAAAATTACCCCTATCTTATTCTCATTCACACACATCTATACATTTACCTTATTTGCTCATTTATCACATTCACAAATGTGTATGCCCTTGTTTATCCATTGACCACTTGGATTGATTGTTAGCACTTAGATTTGACTATTAACCCATTCTAAGACACTTCTTCAATCGCAAGGGTGACCTCATGGTCACAAACCTATTGCCTTTCATTTTAAAATTCAAGCTTTTAGCTAAGTGGCTCCATTCACCCTTTTGCTTTGAGTTGAATAAACACGTGTTTGGCATCATTTGATGATATATGCTAGTATTAACAACATACAATGTATTCATTATAATCATGAGAACATTCATTTATCTTATAACATTGGAGCAATTAATAGTGAGACGTTTTGATTCAATGCAATAAAAATGAGTAACAAATTTGAATATCTAGAGTGTTTGCTGACTATTTTTTATCTTGTTTCACCTTTTTAGGATTGATCTAGGAGAACTCGCCTCCATATGAAAAATCAACAACCCTTATGGTATTTCTAAATAACAGAAGTCCCTAGATATTAAAGAGTAGATCAAAGAAAAACATTAATAAGGTGAAATTGTAGATCAAAACATTGCTAATTGTAGGGATGAGTTTGAATTTAGAGTAAATATATATGACTATGACTTCGTCTTAAATCTAAAAACGTGTCCTTCAAAAAAACACAAATATATGTATACTTGAGGTACTTTGTTTACACAAAGGCATCATCATCTAAACATGAAAAGTCATATCACAAAATCTTCTTCATCCAGTGTTCGTTTTTTGTTATTAAACTAAGTGTTGAGTAGAATAATTATTATTTAATTGTTTTATTCTACTTTATGTATTAAGCCACCTTAGGTGGTGATGTGTCATTTGAAGAGCTAGTTGAACTCTTCAAAGATGTGTGGCACTTCTCATTTGCTACTTGATAGGGCCTTCTTGCCACCTTGAATTGAGCACTCCTATAGCGACTCACAATGTGTTTCTTATATGTACAATCATTCTCTTTAATAATATAATTCCATCAATTGTACTTCATTCCATTTTGCATTGCATTCTTTGTTTCTCGATCTCATAGACTTGTTGATATCAACCATCAATCAGAGATCTTGACCAACATTAACATCGTATCAAAGTTGTTCTACAATTTGAGTGATGGTTCGGCTGATCTGTGAGTTAATTTTCAAATTCATTTGCATGCGAATTGGTTTGTTGGTTGTGCAGGTTTTGTGAGGTTAAATTGCATGATTTAGAGTGCACTTTGAGATAAGAAGGATGTGGAATAGGTGCGATCCATTCTCTAGCTCTGCAGCTCGGCCTCGGTAACAAATGCATCGACTACCCTAGTCGACTTCTCTATTCGGCCTATGGTGAACAAAATTCAATTAAAAGTGAAACACTCCATGGCAGATTCATGTAGAGGTCGCAACGTCTTGTGTTGGCACTAAAACTTGCTACTGCGGCATGTGGGATACATAGTGTGAGTTGAACTGACATGTTGAAGTGATTCGAGCATATTGAGGAAATTCCTTGTATGTCACGACCCTGTTGTCAAGTTTTCATTACTTGCAAGCCGTCGAAGCTTTTTTTGGCCTTGAATTTGAAAGCTTTGTTGTGGAACACTAAGCTTTCTCTTTCGAGCGAGCTTCACGACCTCCTTGACAGCTTCTGGAGCTCCTTTCAAAGGCTCAAATTGTTCGCGATTCCTTGGGCTTTTGTTGGCCGATACAACTCGCTTCATCACATTCTTGAGCGTCGATTTTTTTCGCATGTGTTGGTCTTTAATGCTCCGCACAGGTAGGCATTGCGCTACCCTTTAGATCAATCGGATTTGGCGGTTTGAAAGGTTTTATTTTTAGCTTGTTCATAAGATCCATCTTTGGCGCAATATTCATAAAGACAAAGAAATAGAAGATGGTAAATCACAACAAAAAGTGAAGCGTGTTTTCTGTAAGAAAATTGGACATAATGAAAACAAAACTATGAAGAAAAGGATACACCACCTTCACCATCTACTTGAATAACTAGTGGCTCCTACCTCCATCGAAGAATCTTCATCTAGTTCAACATCTTCAAAATCAAAGGATATATCTAAAGGAAAAGTATTAATGGTTGTTGTAGGTTCGGAGATTGATAAATGGGTTCTTGATTCAAGAGCATCACATCAATATGCCTCCTTATCTAGAAGTGCACATGTCATTTTATCCTTCTAATGTACACAAAGTACAAGTAGCTAATAACACTTCTATATGTGTTTGTGGACAAGGTATAGTTGAGATATGCAATCA
>VDFB02063102.1:0-30793 GCA_007258455.2 Sequoia sempervirens
AAAAAATACTTCAAATAGTTTCAAATAACCTACATATTATTTTACATAAAAAATATTCAATTTATTTTTAATCCTTCAAGAAGTGGGAAACCACTCTTTCTTATTTAATACCGAAACACCATGATTCCTTTGAAATCAAAATTCCATCACATCGGTACGGGAGCATGCCATTTTATATATTTTTTAAATGTGAAAATTACAATTTCATTCAAAAATAATTATTCAAAAATATAATATTTATCTTATGTTTACTAATAAAAAATTATTTTGATTTGTTTAAAATTCAACCTACACATTATTTGTAGCCGATAGGCTATTATACGTGGGCGAACCCCACCGGCGGGAACCGACTATCGGCTTAATTATTCAAAACTGGGTATTGGCTGTGTGGTTTGGTCAAAAGGAAACGAATGTAATAAATTATACGTACGGCTTCTCTAATCAAATTAACTGTTCGCTCACCGGTCAAGTGCATGCCAAGCAAACAATGTGCAGGAGGGGCGTTAAATCTGATTTTTGACTATTACAGTTTTTAGCCGATAGGTTATTATACATGGGGGAACCCCACCGAGATTTCCCCCAGTCTAACACCGGAAACCCGGTGGGGTTCCCGATAGGCAGATGAAGTACAGTTTCCTGAGATCTCCCGCATAGGCTATCATGGCTTTCCTTCTGGTCATCATGCCGCTTTCTGCCTGCCAATCCGAAACTTCCACTCCGGCTTTTGGGCAGATTCCCAGTGTGGAGACCACAATTCTTCATCCCATTCCCATTGTGAGATGTTTCTCCAAGTTGAAAACCTGTCCGAGAAAGAGCCTTGTCCTTCACTCCATTTTGAGTGGAGCCCCTGGAGCACTTAAACTCCCCTGACATTTCGAGCTTAGAGCTCTGGCTGCAGCTGGTGCTCCTTGGGGTTCCAGTGGTTGGAGTGGGAGAGGGACTAAACTTGCGGAGGGGTAGAGGCGATGGGTGCTGCTACACCCCTCTCCCTCTCCCTCGCCTAGGGTTGGAATTTGGGGTGGAGATGGAAGTGGATGGGAGATCGTTGAGAGGCCTTCATCCTCTGCCATTTCCCATGGATGAAGAGGGGGTCACAGATCGACCTCGTCGTTGCGTTATAGAGATGGACAGACTATCCGCGCTCCCTTCCCTCGTTCTCTTTGTTTGCTGTAAGCATGGGAGACTTGCTGCGCGTTATGGGAGGAAGTTTAGCCTTCATTTCCACATCCGCTCGTCCTAGGCCATAGGCAACAAGCCAAATTTCTCAATCGATGGCATCCTTGCTGCTTATGCTGAAAAGAGAGTCCCTGCCTGTGCCGAAATGGGAGCTTTTGAACAGGGTATGGACAGCCATCAAATGATCATAGAATGAGGATTTTTTTCAGATATTATAGTTGGAAATGCTCTGGTAGACATGTATGCAAAATGTGGAAGCATAGAAAAGGCACGTAAATTGTTTGACAGAATGCCTCTTAGAGAGGTTATCTCATGGAATGCAATGATTGCAGGATATGCCAAGGCCATCGCTCACCACACCACTACTGCCTTCATTCGCGTTATTGGCTCAGAGTTCTTGCAGAAGCACCTTAGAGAGGCGTGTTTTCCTTATTTCAGAAATATAAATTGGAAAACATTGAAATGCTTTTAAAAAATTAGATGCGCCTTCGAGAGGCATGCCCTATCTGTTTTTGAGAGAGAATATAGTCGCCAGTTTTCTGCCAATCTTCCCCCATTTCGAAACATTGGAATTGAATTTGGCATTATCAAACCCTACTTATCACATCAGGGTGAATTTTTGTGTATTCAATTCAAAATAAAATTTGGGTTTCAAAAAAACTTGGGAAAGTATAACGTATGCCCCTTTTCCTGACTTGGGGGGAATAATTTTAGCAGAAAATATTCACCATTGGGTTATTTTAATCAACTGTTTAGTCCAATTCATTTTTGGCTTAAAATGATCTGTTCAAAACAGGGTAGATTACAGTGGTCAATCAAGAAAACAATTTTTTGTCAAGCAATCATTGTTATCTACAAATTTATTGGCAAGTTGTTTTACAGGAATATGGGCATTTTGGTTTTTGCCTTCGAAATCTTAACGTGTTTTTTTGTGTCATTTTTATTTGTTTATAGTCTTGCAAAATCTTTCGAAGGGAATATGGACATCATGGATGTAATGTGGCAGTATTTCATTTGTGAGGATTTCATTTATTGTGGGGTTTGCATTAGGGCTGCATGTTCTTTCCTGCACCTTGGCAATGCCATTCTTTGAGATGTTAGTCAGTTATCTTACGAAAACCCTTACTGCACTTGCATTCGAAATGGGAGAGTTCCATTGCCTGGTTATTTCTTCCCATGTTTAGGGCTACCTTCATGGATGATTGCAAGGTTGGTTTTTGTTTGCAGACTGATACTATAATTTAAAATGTTGCTTGTAGCTTTAATTTCCTGCAAGTACCTCTTGAATCATTTAGCTCAAAATCTCAGTATTTACACTTGAAATATTTTCAAGGTTGATTTGATATGTTAATATGTTTTCTAGAACAGTAGTTGTAGCCTCTACTGTAATTACCATACCTCTATTATTGGTTGGCTAGCATATATTATACACCTGATGATTCGCTAGTCTTCACGTTTAGTATAACTCTGATATCCCACTAAGGGGAAATTGTGATATTTTTAGGGAGTGGCTGTTATAGACAATTGACTGCTGATGTGCTTTTACTATATTGGAATATAATGGAGCCAATATATTTTTCCTTACACTTTATAATTGAAAACATTTGTGCATGTTAATCCAATCTTGTGCATAGAGGGAGAGAAACATATTATAGCTATCTTCGTATCTCCTTGCATGTCATTTGGCTCAATCTTTGCAAGGTAATTTGCCAATTCAGAAGATTAAGAGTGCAAGATGATTCTTATATTCTTAAACCAAACCCCTTGAAATTTTCAATCTAAGTTATCCCTTAGCCTTTGATACACTCTTTGAACTTATATTCATTGTGAGCTATAGGATGTTTGTGGATAAGGAGTTCCCTCTTCGATCATAAGAAATGATTTTGCATTTGTAGAAAGGAAAGACATTTCGAATCTCCTTTGATTAGAATGGGAAAAGTCTTTGGACTTTCCATTCACACATGGTTAAGGCAATCTACCACTAGTTGGTCTTACCCAATATTTGCTACCTATATTGAGTTTATGCAAGCCTATTTTGCTGACTCTCTACATTTTTGTAGTTTTTGAATTCAAAAGTAGTTCAAATGTTTATTATTTCATATTGAATGGCATCTGATTATCATTACTTTTTTGAATTTTGTTTGTGCAGAGTTGTTCAAGGAATTTGTTGTTATATTGAAAAGACAGATTTAGTTGTTGAAGGAATTGACCATTATAAAATGATGGATATTGATCATTTAGATGTTAGAAATGATGATATGCACAAGGTACTCGATAATATTTCAAATGGCGAACTACTAGAAGATGATCATTCTAGAAGCCCAGATGAGTCATTTGGACCAGAATCAAGAAACAAGGAACATGCAAAAACATGGGACAAGGAAAATGACAAACTAAAAGAAAAAGAGATTGATTCAGAAAGGTCTAAAGATTATGGTAGGGAAAGAGATAGAGATGACAATTCACTCAAGGAGAAGGAGAAACTAAGGGATCATGACAGGCATAAGGATCGAGATAGTGAGAAGGATAAAAATAATGGCCGAGGTCATGATAAGGACAAAAGACGTGAACTAGATAGGGTTGAGACCAGGGGTAGGGATGAGGACAAAGAAAAGCATAGAGTTAAAGGCAGAGAGAAAGCTAAGGAAAGAGAAAGTAGGAGGGACAAAGATAAAAAAGGTAGTTCTTCTAAACATCAGGATAAGGAGAAGGATAGGGAGAGAGCGAAAGAGAAGAGAAAGTCAAAGGAGAGGGATAGGGAGGATGACCAAGGAATAGGAAAAAAGAAAGGACCAGGAAGTTGGCTATCAAGATACAGGAAAATAGGAGAACAAAGAAGCAAAACAAGGATATTGAAGTTGATAGAGATCTAGAAATTCCAAGAGATAGAAAGGAGAGGGACAGAGAGAATGATCGAGAAAGGGAGAAAGAGAAAGATAGAGATAGGGAAGGGAGAGAGAATGATAATGATAAACACATAGACAAGGACATGGATAGAGAAAAGGAGAAAGATAGGGACAAAGAGGGGAGAGAGAAGGAAAGGGATAGATTGAGAGACAAGGACAGGGACAGAGAATGAGAGAAGGAAAGAGAAAAGGAGAAAGACGGGGATAAGGAGGAGAGAGATAAAGATATGGATAAGCTGAGAGATAAGGGAAAGGATAGAGAAAGGGACAAAGAAAGAGAAAAGGAGAAAGAAAGAGATAAGAAGGAAAGAGAGAAGGATGGGGATAAATCAAGAGATAAGGATAGGGATAGGGAGAAAGACAGAGAGAGGGAGAGAACTAGGGATAGAGATAGGGACAAGGGCAGGGAGAGAACTAGAGACCGAGATCGAGAGAGAGAATTTGACAGAGATAAAGAAAGAGAAAAGGAGGAGAGATCAAAAGCAAAGGCTAGAGAGAGAGTAAAGATGGAGGAAAATCTAAATAGACATAAACCAGGGGTGGTGATGATGCAAAGGAGAAAGAGAAGAACAAGGAAAGGGACAATGAAGAAAAGATTCGAAGAGAACCGGATGGTCATAACTTGTCAACAACAGAGCTGGAAGAAAAGATTGGAAAGTGAGTAATAGTTCTTTGCCATTGCATCTTGTTTTAAAGTAGTCTCTGCTACTTCACTTTCATTTCATTTCATTCAGTCCATGATACTCTAAATCTCCATTGCTATTATTTGATACATGATATATAACTTTTTCTTCCTTAGAACAATGATGTTCATGAGTTCCATACAATAAGCAATATTTTGGAGCAATGTTTGACATTTCCTTTTGTTTATGATATAATATGTATATTATTATTGTTCTGAGAAGCATGCTACAAGTATTTTAATTGAAATTTCCTTTTGTTTATGATCTAATAAAAATTATTATTGTTCTGAGAAGCATATTACAAGTATTTTAAAAATAATAATAATTTAGTAATAACATTTTAATGTTTTTAAGATTTAGGGAGGAAAGAATTAAGTAGGAGTCAGAAGGTGGATCATAAGTTTTATCATGGGTGAACAAGAGTAGAAAGATCAAGGAACATAAAAATGCAGAGAAGGAAAAAGTTGAACATCTTGCAAGAATATTTGAAGAGTAGGTTTGTAACCTCTAGAGGCTTACATTCTCTCTCTAGTAATTTAAGGGTTTTCCATTTCATTAATCAAATTGTCCTTGTAAAATTGATTGAAAATTTCTTCTACTGAATGCAAACCCCCTTTTTTTGGTTTTGTTTCTTCAGGATAATGTGGAGGATTAGCCTATCGGCGTAAGTATTGCACCTCATTGGTGCAAGTGCTAGAAGATAAGAAATGTTCAATATACATTTATTCCCTTCTCAAGTGGGAAACCACTCTTTCTTCTTTAATATAAAAGCATGGTGATTCTTTTTTAAATTAAAATTCCCATCATATGAAAGTGATAGTACAATAATATACCATTTTAGATCTTTTTGCATGTGAAAAAATTATAATTTCATTCATATTCAAAAATATAATTATCTTTTTTTTACTAATAAAAAACTACTTGAAATAGTTTAAAATAATCTACACATTATTTAAATAAGAAATATTCAATTTACATTTATTCTCTACGAAATAGGAAACCATGCCTTTTTCTTTAATATCAAAGCACCACAATTCCTTTTAAATCAAAATAGCATCACATGAAAGTGATAGTGCACATATATTTTTACATGCGAAGAATTACATTTTCATTCACATTCAAAAATATAACTAGAAATTGCACCTTGGTGTGCAATTGTTACACCGAAGAGGTGTTGAAGGTCAATTGCGGAAAGTTTTGGTCTTTTTTTGTATAAATTTGTGTATTACATGAGGTCACTTAATAGGCCATTTATCAAATGATGTTTGTGCAACAAAGGTCTTGATCTAGAAGTGGTAGCTTCAAATAAACTATGCATTCACTTAGAAGGATCCAAACATGACAAATAATAACTTTGAATGAGGAAGATAATCAAGCACCATTACCAACAAGGGCATGTTAAGTTTGCAATATGGAGTGAGGGAGGGAGAGGGGGAGAAAGGGATAGATAGAGGGAGAGACATGAGAGAGAGAGGGAGACATGTCTAGAGATAGTCGAGGGAGAGAGGAAAATAGAGGTAAATAATTTAATAGAGCGAGAGAGGAATATGGAGAGATAAAGACAAAGAAAGATAGGGAGATAGAAACGGAGAGATAGAGAGATAGAATTAATTTTCCCAAAGAATTTTTACTGGTAAGCTATGTTGTATTGTACATTTTAAGTTGATACAAATATAATTTTGTGAAGGGAGAAATGTGCCCTTCTTTTGTAATGAGATGAAATGTTCATATTTCTTAGTATGTTAAATTCTAGTCCATTGGTCTCTTGATACATATGTACTGGAAGAATTATAATATCTAAAGATTAGAAATTCCTTATATCAAAGCAATAGGAATTAAACTAGATTCAACATGTTCTTTTGAAGAGAAGATGTGTCTTTACTACAAATTTTATATTTTATTTGTCTTTGGTGTCTCATTAGTAAAATCTATGTAGCATAGAGAGAGGAATATAGAAAGAGATATAGACCATGAAAATGAGAGAGAATAGATATGGATGGAAAGATAGAAAATTTGGAGAGAGGGGGCAAGAGACAAAGAGAAAAAGAGTGAAAGAGGAGACAAAGAGATACATTTACAGAGAGAGATAGGAAATGGGAGAAAAAATAAGAGATATAAAGGGAAACAAAGACTGGTTTTTTATCAACTACTAAGTGCCAACAATCCAAAGATGGCACATGTCCATGGGAATCCACCTCTCTACCCATCTCTCTCTATGTCACTCTATCTAACTCTACATCTCTATCTCTTTATGTCTCTCTATCTCTTTGCATGTCTCTCTTATTTCTCGTTATACCCCTCATGCTCCATTTTCCCTAAAATTTGAAACTTAAATCTCTTTTAAAAAATTAAAATAGAATAAACTAAATGCAATGAAAATATATAAATTAAATTTATAAAATGAAAACCCTACTAAACTATATTAAAAATTTTAACTTGTATCTTAAAATCTCAAACACTGAACAATTGAAGTGTATAAACACATATCTTTTTGTAATATCAAGGATACTTTTTGAAACTTCCATGCATTGATAATCTAGAAGGAAAAGTATTATACATATCCTTTGCTTAATTGAGTTGTTCCAATCAAAGGATTAAATACATTGGAATCTTTTTATCAATCATTTCATAGAATACCAATTGAAAACATGTTTTTTTTCTTTTAGATAAAGTTGTTTACCATCAATCAATTAATTTATTCAAGACAAACCATGAAGGAAGACAATGATCAATGCTATGGCTAGCCAATTAATTAGTATACACATGAATAAGTCAAGCATGTACATGTCAATAAAGGAAGCACAAGTAGTCAAAACACATATGCCTTAAAGTATACACATGAATACATGGTATACACAGCTTAATACAAAGTATATGCATGAATACAAGGTATTCGCATGAAAATGCGTAAGTCGCAAAGTATACATTGGAACACACATAAGACACAATGAATACATGTACGTTCTAAAGTATACACTTGAATACACGTAACTCATATCTATTGAATCATGAATTATAACATGCAAATATGGACACAATTGATAAAAAAGATTTGTATTAACCAAATGGCCATGTATGCATACATCAATATATGTCAATATAAGTATAAAATATAGGTACAAAATAGCCATATAGACTTACAAGAATACCATATAGGCATACAATGTCAAATATATCCAATATAAAATATGTACAAAACTGCCATGTAGGCATACAACAAAGGGCTCTGGAATCAAAAGTAATTGCTCTCCAGGCTCTCGAAATAAGCTCTTGCCCTTTGTTGGCCGATTGGATGGTGATAGGTCTGTCACTCGTTTCTGTTGCACTCAAGGAATGCTCTTGCTGCTCCTCGTACTAGCGTTAAGCTCTTGGTGAAGTTTTAACTGTTACAATCTAAGAAGTAAAGACATTAATATATAGAAATTACATTATAAAAAATGATATATTTTAAAAAATAATCACTTATGACCATCTCACAATCACTCTCCACAAGGGAAATATTTGCAGGCCAATGTTGACGCATGCTTGAGCCCTATATAAACCATCCAAATAGAAATTAGACTATGAATCAGTAATCTGGTTTGATTTTTCACTCAAACTAACATTTATAACAATGAATGTAAATTGAAATGCACGTCATGGCATTCCATCACCATAAGAACGCATTTCTTTCAGTTATTTTTTCAAAAATTTCATTGCCTTCTCTATGGTAAATTATTGCTTACTATTATGTTTCGATAGATATTTTTCCAAGCATCCATAGTTTTTTGGAAAGCACCTATTTTAGGCTTTTAGCCATAGCAGCAAGGAAGCACAAGTAGTTTGATAAAATGCTTTGGTGCACATGTATGAAAAATGTGGTATCATAGAAAAGGTGGTGAGCATTTTGAAGAAATGCCTCAAAGTGGTCTCATGGTGATGGAATGGAATTCCATCATGCCATGAGACTGCATTTCTTCGAGGCATTTTTTCAAACTACTAACTGCCTTGTCTATGCTATTGCTTACTATTATGGTTCCATTGATTTTTTCCAAGCATCCATAGTTTGTTGTCCAGGTGCACCTTTGCAAGCACATGCCTCCATGTGAAGAAACTACATCAAGTTGCTTATGTTGACTTTCTAAACAACTATATATTGAAGTTGAAATTTTATCATCTATCAACATCTAGTTATTAGTTATGGAATGTGAAGTAATGCTTTGATTTTGAATGATGTGTAATGCAACGTAACCAACAATATGAATTTAAACTACACAAATCTATTAAGTAGAATTCATTAGTTAAGTTTTGTTTATTCTATTACTTCTGTGTACGTTTGAGTAAATCCATTGACACTAGGAGGTGTTCCCTCGAAACCTCCAATATTACCCTATTCAACATCCAAAATCACATATTAAAATACCATTTGTAAAACAATGCTATTAACATGTAATAAATTTATAATTGTTTACTAGTTACATAGCCCACTGATAGGTGTACTATAGAAATAAGTAGGTGGAGGGCTGATGTATCTAGTCTCAACATTGTGACCCTACAATTTTATTAAAATCATAAAACTAAATTAGTTAATCTTGCATTTTAGAATCAAAATTTAATAAATTAAATTCAATGAACATGCTAACTTTTACCTGAGTATCAATGCCATACGCATCATGCAAAATGTCAGCCACCCTCTCCATTGCTGTAGATGCATACAGATCCTATGTAGCAGCATACGAATCCTACGTAGCATCCTCCTGAGTGTCGGTGGGGTCATATGAACAAGTCACCTCGCAAGATTGACACACATGGGTTCGAAGGCCACCACCCGAAGACTCCCATGGATGGTGTTGTACAATAGGGCTAGTATGATGGATGACACTCTAGGTCAAAGTGTTGATCACCTGCAATGTCTCTACATTGGCACTCTCCTTCGCGACGAAAGCCATAACAATGTGTTGACGAGGTGGCCTAGCGAGATTTCATCTCCCTTGCCACACAGGATCCGGCTGTGCACCAGGCCTCTCCTGAGCCGACCCCCCACCTCTCCCTTGGAACTCCCTCATATCAAAATAATTTGGGATTTGGTTCAATATGAACTCACTGTATAGTTTCCTAAGAAAATATTGAGGGAATTCACAATTGTTGCATGGTGGGTCATCAAAGACCATGTACCACCTATCATAAAAACGGTTCGTAATCTCTTGGTGGTGGCACCAATGAATAGGAAACCTCTTCGCATTGAGGCTAAGATTTTGATGTGTTCTATGGTCAATGAATAAGGAGCACAAATCACCTTTAGTAATTTTTAAATCCTTTACTTGTTTATATGATAGTTTATTTGCATAATATGCCCTAGCTGCCTGCCTCCTATCTTGCCATTTAGTTATTTGTTTGCTAATTGAATCTACATTTTTTAACATCTCTTTCAATGAATTTTCTAGGGTCATTCTTTTTGTGGTTGAAGCATTTGGATCACTCAACCTACTGATAAAATCCTCAATTTGTTTTTTGTTGTTCTCAATTTCACTCATCAAATTTTGTTGAGTGCTAAGAGGGTGTTGAGTGATTGGTAGGGGAGGTTGATTTTGTTGTTGAGGATTTGGCTGCTCTTCTTGTTGAAAACTTTGAGGATTTGCAAGATCATTTGCATCTGCTAAATTTTTTTAAAAAAAAATCAAATCTAACATAAAACTAAGAAATTCAAAACAAATAGAAAACAATACTTACCTCTCACACCTCTTCATCATTGTGCTGCCATCCTTGCAAGGAAAAAGCAACCATTGTTGAAGAATTTTTCACAATGCCTCCTCCTAGAACACGAGCACGAAAATGAGGGTTTTTGGCCGTAGGTAGTTCAGAGAAATAGTCAACATAAAATGAATCACTTTCACTTTTTTTTTATTTTTACTTTTAAAAAGATATAACATGAGTGCGTTATAACGTGCTCGGGTTATGATTTTTCAAATTTTAAAAAAAATTGGCCACAAAATTGTAACCCAACTTCATGCACCTGCCCAGTGAATCCTTAATTAGGTTAGAGAAAACTAGATCAACAAGCAATTGTGTATTGTATTGATGATATATATTACAAAATGAGCTCTTAGGTGTTTAATTTCCTAGAGATAATGATAGAGAAAGTACTTTGGTCAAGTACAAAATGAGTGAAACTAGAAAAAGAACCTATGATAAAAGAGAGAAAAAGACCTAAGAGTAGAGAATAGATTGGGAGAAAGGATAATCTCTCACCATGCAAAATAAATCAAGACCATGTTTACATCCTCCAAATATGGATGGACATATGATCTTAAGCTCCCTATTTTGGTAAATACACCAAGGATGCTAGCGAACATCTCTTTACCCTAGATTTCCATTTGAGTGGGGTTGGCATTAACAATCACTAGACCCAATTATATGATTTTGTAGAGACCCTCAATGATGAGGCCCTGAGATCCAGTGTATTAAAGAATACCCTAAGCATGATATAACATTGAAATAATTGAGTGACATATTTTTGGCAAATTTCTATTCACCTAAGGTATGAAAAAAATAAAATGGAAGATGACAAAAACTAGGAGTCATTAAAATATTGTGAATAATGATTTATAGTGCGGTTAGAAAACTAGAAGAAACCTTGACAAAAAAGCAATGAATTCGATGGTTTATTTTAGGGTTAGCCCCTCACATTATAGAAAAAGTAGATGAGAATATTTCATCTTTGTATAAGGATGTAGTAGAATTGATCGCCATAATAGAATCCTAGTCAAAGATATGGGAGAATTATATATTATGAAATGATGAAATTGACAATTTCAAATTAGACTAGGAAAATGCAGCGTTGAAGTAAGAAATTCTAATGAAAGGTGAGAAGGTTATGACATTTTCCACACCTAGAAGAAGTAAAAATTGGTCTAAAAATTATAGTAGGGAAGAACATCTAAGGAATAAATGTTTGATAATCAAAGGCACTAGGAGGGCTACCATGCCAAGAGAGGAACTTGAGAAATCCCCTAAAAAGTAAGTAAGTATATAATATAAAATATAAAGTGGTACAAACATAACACAAATAGGTGTCCAATGTTACTTCATGAAGAAAATGAATATAAAGGAATGGTTCATGGATTGACTAGGGAAGCATTTTTTGGATATGGTTATGGATAGAGCATAGGGTTTAGCTATAATAGCATTGCATATTTATTTGGCACATGTATAGTGAGAACATCGATTGAGAGCAAGTATAAGACCACTTAACAATATGGACTGTGTGGTACCACCAATTCAAGACGCAAGACCCTCCATGTGTTACCATGATAAATATTGAGAAGGAAGTAGTAGGGGAGGCTACCACAATAATGATAGAGGTATGTCAAAGAAAGAGAAAGTACCAAAAGTTCAAAATTTTATAAGTATGGTAATCTAGGACATTATACTAATGAATGAAAAAGGAAAAAAAAAGGAGGAAAGTCTATGATATTTGTGGTGATAAATCACTTGATATTGGTCAAAATCACCATGATCAAAAAGTGAATAATTGTCTAGTTTAAATATAGCCTATGATGCTAAAGTACTAATCAATAACTAAAATAGATGAGCAAATGTTAGACAATGTAAGAATCAAATATAGAAAAATAAAATGTAGAATAGGAGAATCCTCATTGACAAAAAAGAAATTGGAATAACTATACAAACGATGAAAAAGAAAAACTCAAGGAAAACACCATGTAGAAAATTAGAAAAAGAGAAAAAGAACTCAATAATTACCTAGGGTGGGTTTATGAAAACAATTTAACTAAATGTCCATGTTATCATAAAATAAGTCTTTGACAAATACCTAATAGTGTGTTTGCACTCTATGCCTCTAATTTGATGAAGCCATCATCATAGTCTAGATTGTCAAAATTTCAAAACCAAAACAAAACCAACTTTTTAATTTTTAGAAACTGAAAATAAAACCTTGCTCCTTCCTTATTAGTATAGGTGTGATATGGTGCACATTATTATAGCGCAACCTATTTTTCAAATCACTTCATTTAGCGTCACCAATAATATCCACAAGAACATTTTGTCTATTTAAAATGATAGAAATAGTTACAATCTCTCACAACAATTTCTCATGCAACAATATTGGAGATAAAATTTGTTATCGTGTGACAATCAACACATATTGAAGATTCTAAGAGTGTATCTAACAAACCAAAAGCAATTGCCAACTTTTCACTATAATGAGAGAGAATAATTATTTTCCTTCCTTTTCCACATCACTAAGTAAATATCTTGAATATGGAGAATGCCCTACTACCTTCGTCTCTCAAGACAATCTCTCCAACTTTGTATAGATCTCTTGTGTTTGTGGATGTGATCTATCCTCTAAAAAAAGCACACACCATTTTACGACCTTCAATCCAACTACATCCAGGGATCTCTTTAATTCTTTATCATTTATCAATCTCCTTACTATTTGAGCCTCACACCACCTGCCCATGCCAACATAGATGTTTGAGAGAAGAATATAAGTAACACCATTTTTAGGATCCAAATAAAAAAACGTGGTCACTGTAAATACTCCTCAACCTATATCCATATATGATCTGCAGGCACACATCTTAATGATAAAGTTTAGGGTGTCTACCAAAGCAGGTATAAGTACAACATCTCACAAAATCCTTCTATCCTTTATGCTTTGTGTATGTCCATACCCTGTTCCTAAGCCTCCATTTGACACAGGCAGCGAGGACGCTGGCAAAAGTTGTAGAGTCTGGCTTTACAGTCGCCAATTGCAATTGCTTGAAAGTTTAAAAAGCCTTTTCAACAAATCCATTCTATGAATATCCTGCAATTAGGGTATTCCGTGAGAACACATTTCTTTGAGGCATTCTATCAAATAATTCACATTGTTTGTCTATGCTTCCACATTTTGCATACATGTCTACCAGGGCAGTTGCAACTACAACATCTGACAAAATTCATCCATCCTACGATGGGTGTGCATAGCCGGTTCCAAAGGGCCGGGCTTAAAGATCACACACTAAGGTTTGACCTCTTAGGTGGCTCCTGGGCCCGTCCTTACTCTATTCCGTCGGAAGTTTTTTTTGTCTTATTGTCCTCCCGTTCATCGTTCTGTTTTCTGTTGCACTCGCCTTTACTCTTCATAGTCACTGTCACCGTAGCAGTTAATTTTGAAATTTTTTGACAACAGGCATCTTTTCATTACTGTTAAATAGGAAAGACATTAACAAAGCATTGCGAAAGATAGGAAAGGCAAGATAGGAAAGGCAAGAGTTTAAGCTTACTATATTAATATACGACGGTGATGGAGAATGATAACAGGCATCTTTTCCAAGCATACCGATACAATATTAATATAGAGGAGAAAAGATGTGTTATTCAATTGAATTGTTCCGTGATTTTCCTGTCTGGAAGATGCGTTCTTTCAAGAGTTTAAGCTTACTATATTAATATACGACGGTGATGGAGAATGATAACAGGCATCTTTTCCAAGCATGCCGATACGGATGTAGTTTTCTATATTAGAAAAATTGAATTGAATAAGACTAGTTTACAAAGCCCACAATAAACAAATATAAACATAACTCTTTAGTCGTAAAGTAAACATCATTGAATGGAAAAAGCAGAGATTTAAAGTCTGACATGTTTATACGGGATGGTATATATATATATATATAATATTCATTTATGAGTGGAGATTGAGATATTTAAAATTGAAATGTGATAGAAATCGTTGTGCTTTTTTGGAATTCAAGTTAATGTTGATTTTAATTGTTAGAAGTTGCAATAGAGACATTACCACTCAAATAATATTCTACCAAATTTTAATTAAATAATTATGAATACACAAAATAATATCTATTTACTATAATGCTATCTCCTCTTCTTATCTAGAAGGTATTTCTCTATAAGCATTTTAAAATTAAAATTAATAAATTTTCAACTCCTTACGCAAAGTCAGACCAGTCCTAAATCATAGTCCATAACAATTACTAACGACTCTTTCCAAAATCCCATGTTTTCATAATAAAAGAGAGAGATCTTTGATAACAAGCCATATCAGGGATTGCAAAAATCAAAGATAGAGTGATGTCTGTGATATTCACATACCTGGTCTGCACAAAGCTTGATTCCATCTCCACAAGACTGGATCCATTAACGCAGTAAAGGAGTAGCATGTACAAACAATCTCCTACCTCCCCTTGAATTGACTTCTTCAAACCAAAACTATAGCAAAAACCTATAATTTAACAGAATAACGTTGCAGACCCCCCAAAATTTTCATCAAATTCCTCCTTCTACACAACAAGGAATTTTTTTTCCGGAAAACAAAAATCTAATAAAAACTCAAAAACTCCAATAAAACAATAGTTTCCTTTTCGACCATTAGTTCAAACCTGTGCATGCTCTTGCATGCCAAACCTCGCGGCTTTTCTATAAGCCTATTTTAACTTCAGCTTTAAATCTTATCTTCAAGATTTATTTGAAATCACATTAATTTATCCTATTTAAATATTATCCTCACACATTAATTTATCCTATTTAAATATTATCCTCACATAATAATAAATTATCAATTTTATGATTAAATATATTACTTTTACAATGAAACCAATTTATTTGTAAATAATAACTATTTTCTGTATATTTCATGAACTTAATTTATTTAATTAGTATTTTGATTTTTCCAAATTTATTTAAATTACTTGTGCCCTTACAATGCTGCAATATTGCTTGTGAAGCAATACAAAAATAGCTCTACATTTGTGGCTGGGCGGAAGTTAAACAGTGCATAATATTTGTAGCACGAGAATTTGAGCAATGCACGGGTGGGCGGGAGTCAGTTTCAAAATACTAAATTGACCGCCATCCACAAAAGGGCCTTCGTAGTGTAGATTCAAAATTGAAATGAAAACTTAACCGTCGTAGTGACGGTTACTGTGTGGAATAGAGGAGCGCAACCGAAAACAGAAGGGGAAACGGGATGTTAAGAGGCCCCCACATGCACACCTAAGCGGTCAAAGATTAGTGTGTGATATTTAAGCCGGGCCCTGCCGAACATGCAATTTTAAATGAAAGAGGTAGTAATATTTTATATTTTCCAGCTACTTCCTAAATAATTTTCTGGCATTCAAGGTGGAGCTCTTCCTTTATTCAATGTAAATTTGGTTAGTTGGCCTTAAATTTTTTGAGTTTAACTCGTGAAACCTGTGTCTTGCTAGTTCAATGTTGTCTTAATATTTAAAGATATTTAACTAGAAATTTCATCTTGGTGTGCAATGGGTACGCCGAACAGGTGTGGAAGGTTAATTATGGAAGAAACAGATCCATTTTTTGTATATGTATTTGTGTAATACATAAGATCTTATGGTAGATCATTTAGCAATTTTGCATTTAGTTAGAGGGATTGAAACACAATTGAAATAAAACCTTTGAACTAGGGAGATAATTAGGCTCCATTATCAATAGGCTAATGTTATGCTTACAATAGGGAGAGAGGGAGAGATGGAGAGGAAGAAATTTGGATTTGGATTTAAACCTGACAATTGCATTTGCTTGGAAATTTCTAAAGTATTTTGAACAAATCCATTTTGTGCATATCCTGCAATGAAGTCCACTAGACCACATCTCTTTGAGGCATCTTCTGGGACAATTGCAACAATTGACAGAATTCCTCTATTCCAAATGTAGACATCCAAATTTGGACACTTAATTTAGCCAAATTTATCACATTTCGTCTAAACATCCTCTTATCCGAGTTAATTAAGTAATATTAGTATTATTTAATTAATATATTTAATTCTGCCAAATCCCTAAGGTATTTAATTAATAATTAAATACCTTACCCGCCTTAATCCTCTTTTCATCAAATAAATTAAATAAATATTACATTTATTTAATTCCTCACATGTCATTTTCATCTAATCCTAATCCATTTCTTAATCTTTTCATTAAGGATGTGCACATGCCTAATCCTTGATTAGGATGTGTCACATCCTCCAACTTTTGCAAGTTGGCTTTTAATCCTAATTAGCCCCTAATTATCCTCTAATTATAAATTAATTAAGCCTAATCATTCTCCAAGGAATTTTTAATTCCTTTTTATTTGTCCTAGATTCCCCTCCTTTATATGTGAATTTTTAATTCACATTCCATCCTTTCAAGGCTTCTAGAACCTTGGACTTGTCACAATATCCACATGTGACCAACCTTGGACTTGTCACAATCACCACATGTGACCAAGTCCCACCTTTTACCCCTCTAGATTCTTCAATCATTGTGAATTTAAAATTCACTTTTATTCACCAAGATTCTTCCCATCTCCCAATGTACTTCAGGTACTTGTACTTCCTCCACCTCATGTACCCTCTGACAACTCATCTCCACCTCATATCCTCTTGTCCACTTCACCCTCCACATGTCAAGATGTGAGGGCTGGAGTTCTCAACACCATAGCCCTTCATCTTGACCTTATTGAATCAATCTTGACCCTTGAATTCTCTAGAGAATTCAAAATCTCCTATAAATACCCTCTACAAGGGCATTTACACACTTTAGATTTGAGCACCCTTATGCTGTTATTTTGCAACACTTTTCACTTCCATACCTACATGCTGTCCATTTGAATCCTCAAGCATTTGCAATCAATTAATCATCTTTGCTAGTCATCTTGCCTATAGAATCTTGCATTTTAGTCATTCAATCAATCCATCTAAGGAGCACACAACCCATCCAAGCAAGGGCCAATCAAAGAAGTTTCAACAACAAGGGAGGTAAAAGTGTTTGTGTTTCATTTTATTTGCATTCCTTTTCGTTGTAACTCTCTTTTGGCTAATCTTGAGGTGTCCTTGGTGTTTTGTCTTTCATGTTTCTTAGTTAGATTCACACATTTAGAGTAGCATAAAATATCAAGGTATACACCAAAGTCCCCATCTTTGCACAAGCAAAGAATGTGTACTATATAATGTTGTAATAACAAATATAATTATATTATATATATAATTTAATTTGTATTATACATAGTATATATTATCTGTTGTATTATTTTTAAATGTTTGTTTAATTTGTATGAAGTAAAAAATAGAAAGGACAAACAATGGTGAAGAGAAAAAAAAAAGAATAAACAATTGATTCCTAAAAGGTACGTCATTTTTACCACTGTGGTAAGTGGAGGTATATCATTATCAATTTTATTCTAAACTTCCAAGCAAAAATAACCAAATAACTTGTTTTGTGCCACCAATTGTATTTTGTAGCTACTTGGTATCTATCGAAAATGCCTCTTGCTGGGAATTAATGATCGTTGTAAAAGAAACATTACCAAGCATGCAGAAAAGGTTTTGTCATTTTCTGTAACTCACCAACAACCTCCTTTTTCAATCCTATGAGCAGAGTTATCAAATATTTCCTTTCTCCCGCCTAGATACCCATATCCCCATAATTCTGCCCAGATAACCATATCCCCATAATTGTATTCCATAAGCCAAGATACTATATCTGGATTTATTTTTATAGGAATCCATATCTAAGCAATACCTAAATGCCTAGGGGAGAGGACACAGTAGTTGAGCATGTTTCAATAGTTGTGAGGTTACTTGTCATAATGTGTTCAATAATAGAAAATATTCTCACTATTGTTTGAATATAAAAATATCAATAAATATTTAAAGAAGTGTCAATCATAGTTTAATCTAACATGTGCTATTAACACACAAATGAGTACAACTATGTTCTACAATGAAATAATAGCATGCTTCCAAGAGTAAAATAAAAGAAAATATTATGATTCTTCATTTGTGCAAATTATTTCATTGCAAATTTTCTCATCAATTTTTGAACATGTTTGTTTGTTTTAATTTTGCATTTATAAGTGTTTCAAACCTCTATCATTGGACTTCTATTTTTGCACTTGTATTTGTATATTGATAGCCATTCCACTGCTACTTAGAGTAGAAGTAACTAAGAAAATGTTAGATATAACAAAAGGGGAGCAATCTATAGCTCAATAACCAACAATGAGAGAAAATCTTATGTATATAAGTTTCTGATTTGTAATGTTGTTTTAGATGGTGTTATATCAATTTTATGTATTAAACTGTTGTTGTTGATGGTGTTATATCACATGGCTATATTGGTAGGAAAATCATAAGCATAGTTGTAAGCTCTTGGAAATGCATTTTTAAATACCCAGTAATAATTAATAGGCCTACACATCTAAGAATTATTGTATGACCCTGCATACTAATATGTGGCATACGGAATGTAGAGCAAGCACAAGAAAAACCAAAAATAGTTCTGACTGTTTGTAGCCTTTTGAACAAAAATATTAATTGTGAACAAACTGCTTGGGATTTCTTTTCAAGCGTGATGGCTAAAGGATTTTTCTTTACACTTACCAATTACATTTACTTAGAAGTTTATAAAGTTGTTTTAACAAATTCATATTGTGCATATCCTACAATTATGGAATTCCATGAGATAACCATTTTTAGGCATTTTGTCTAATATTTCAATATGTATTCCTTCTCAAAATTTTAGTTTTATGGGTCTACTCAAATGTTGTAGATTTTAGTGCCTTAGTAGATAGATACACAAGTTGTGAAAGTTTAGAAAAGGTAAGTGAATTGTTTATAAACTAGCACTTGCACCCGGAGGGGGTTCAATGAACACACTGATAGAATTATATAGGTAGGTGGAAATTCAAAGGTGTTTTTTAAAGGAGTTCTCTGTTGTTTAGTATAAGGTCAAACAAAATATGGTGCTCCACATCCATCTATTAGTTTGTCTCTTGCAAGAGGTAAAGGGCCTGCAGTAGTCAGGGCTTCAGTTTCATGAGAACATGTAATTTAAATCCCAATTTTTTTGATTTCAATTGCTTTATGCTTATTTAAGTTTTGACCATGAACTTTCCCGCATAGAGGAAAATGGCAAGGATTAGAGAAGAATCCTTGGACACACAAGATCTCCATGTCAATAAGCCTTACATCATCAACATTATATTGTAGAATCGCTAACAAGTGTCTAATTGGAAAGAATAAGAAATTAAGGTAAGGTTGTTGACCATTCTTTTATCAATCATACAACAACCATCTGCACAAAGAAGTGTTGGGAAGGTAGTTCGATTGCTATATGAATGAAAACATGCTACTATTGCCAAACAAAATAAAACTTGAACCTTAATATTGAAGACCAGTAACTTTGTTATATGCAACTAAGTGGGCATGATTATGAGGGAATTCCATGGTTGAGCACACTTAAGCCAAAATACTTCTTGGATGGTTGGACTCCTGAGAACTGAGAAGTCTTGGTTTATCTTACAAAATTCCCAATGGTGCTCATTGGTACTATGTGATGTTTATTTTGCCATTTTCAATCCCACTGCTTCACTCATATGACCATATCCTGATGCGATCAATGCCAAGTAGACTATTCAACCCTATAAGAGATTTGCTCTTGTGAATCATTTTTTGTGAAAGATGGATCATATAGATTGACTTGATATCTAAATTTTTGAAAGTTATGCTAATAAACATGGGGCTAGATTTGGCATAATGAGCTTCTTTTACATTCATGTTCTGTCCTTATTCTAAAGCTCTATAGTATGCATTTTTAATTAAAAAGCCATTCTCTGCTTTGCATGTTATCTAGCAGCTTGAGGTGTCTCTTATTGCTTGCATTGTGGTAATAGCTAGTGCTTGTTTGCAGAAAAAGGGAGAAGTTGGATTCCTTTACTTTTCCTATAGAGATGAGCTACTTACTACAGACTCTCACAAGGAAAGAGGAAGTTGACAAGCTCATTAGGGTTACATTGGACAAAGATTTGGTTCTTCATTTTGGAAGGGCCATAGATATTGTTTGCATGTAACTTGATGAAATTGCAATCTTTCTTCTCTTATTCTTTTATTATTTTCAATATACAAGCCCTCTGTTTTTATAGCTTGCTAAATCTGTACGTGAAGTGTCAAAATTTGCTTCAATAGCTTTAGTGTATGTGGATGCTAAGGAAATCCATGTTTATATCAAGTATATAGACATTACTTTGATACCTGCTTTTGATGCAAATTTTGAAAATTCACATCTTGTCTTGCCTCTAAATAATTATGCTAAATTGACATGCTTTTGAACTTGTCGTGAAGAAAGAGTTGAAGAGGCCATAGACTAAATTTTGCATTTAAGAGAGTGAGCTAGATTGGAGATTAAATCTCCTTGAATAGAAGCTTTAAGGCAATAACTATCTGTTAACATCTTCTCTTCCAACTTTATGAAAATTGTACCACCTCATGACACATCTTCTCTTCCAACTTTATGAAAATTGTACCACCTCATGACACATTGGTAGCTGGCTCTCCATTCCAAATTCAAATACCAACCTAGAGACAAGAAATGGATATACAACACTAGAGCCTTGTAACCACCACCTTTGCAAATAATGTCATTAGGGTGCCATGCAAAGCCCAATGAAAACCCAAACAATTTGTATGTTGCAATATTGAGATCTCATTACTAAGTATGTACCATAGCGAACCTCCTTTGAGCTAGAGATGCCAACGTGGCTCAATTCAAATGCCTCCTGTACCCTGATTTATTATACAACATTTATAAGGGTGGTTTATAAGCTACCATTGCATCGAGATTATTCAATGAATCGGCCTTATAACTATGAATTATCATGATAGTGGACTGATTAACCCATTGATTGGATAAGTGATTAGCTACAACATTTAGATGGCTTTTCCAATGTACTGATTTGATCTCATCATTTTTAACTCTTTTACATGCCTATCCATTCTCTAGTTCAGGCTTTTACTGTTAATTTACACACTTATCACAAGTAAGGAATTGCTTTCCACTATCAACTTAGAGAGCTTGAGAGAGGAAGTGCTTTACTGATGCAATGTTGTTGTTTTGCTACTTGTTTCTTTGTCTCGTGGTTTTGATCTTGTAAAAGGGACATGTCTTCTTTTAAAATCCTTCTATACCATTAATAAAAAATGTAGTCTTTTATAGATGATATAGTTGTTGGTTGTATAGGGGACCACACCTGTAGGAAGGATTGCTAACTAGAAAAGAGCAGGGACCAATGCAACATCAACTCTGTCCACTATCATCATATCAGTTTAAATTAAAATCCCTATGATTGCTCTTACTGCAGCATCTTTCGAAATTGAGGGGAGCATGAACAAGATCAATAACTCTAGATTTACATTTCTAAAAATTACCCTTAGGTTATCAACATAAAGATCCAAAACAAGGAAAAATGTTTCAACATCCACCAAATTTTTGTTAGAAGCAACCATAGAATTTTTCATTTAAGCTACCATGAGATACCAAAAGCTTCATCCCATGAACAGACAGCTGCACAACATTGTCTGAGCTATTATCTACAAAATTCACTTGCATGCTAAAATACTCCCATTAATGTGATGGGGATCAAAAATTGGGGGAGGTGGCCGAAAAATTATAAGTTTTAGCATTCAATAATATCACTAATCTACCAGGCTTTGAATCAATGCAAGCCTGCACAGAGAAGGGAAATTGAACAATTCTGACATTTGCCAATCTATCTGCTATCCTATTTCTCTCTCTGAAATAATGATTAAAATGAATATCTTGAAAACTCCCCCTGGAGCCTAACTTCTTCAATGTTACTTTTAAGATTTTAATCTCTAAGATAATCACTGATGCACCCAATAATTATAATTTGAGAGACCTGGGTTCCTAGCTGCTTCCTAGGATATGCCAGCCTGGCCCCTTCAGTCTATGACATACACTAAGCATTTCGAGATCCTACTTTGGCCATTTAGTGGGGATAGAGGATGATGCTTTTGATTATTTTGTTCTAAGTTTTATTACAGATGGTCTACCACTTGATTATCATTAGGTTCATTGTTGTTTTAGTGTCTCTTCCCATGTAAGGCTATTTTTATGTCACCATATCTTCCCGTGGATTTATTTACTTTAGGCTTACCTTTTTCTTGTTTTTTCATTTTTGTTTTGTACATTTGTTTATTTGGTTTTCATCTTGAATGCCCCAGTAGTCTTAATTTGACACTTTTTGGGTCCCATTGACATATTTTTGTCAGTCTTGGATACTTAAATAGTTTCTCTTTCTTTAACTCAAATCAAAAGCCACTATCGAAGCTGGAAAAAGGTCAAATATTTCACATGATATGAAGTTCTAAAGAATTCTAAAAAAATTAGTTTTATTATTACAAGAAAGTCATATTGTGCAAGAAAAACCAAACTATTTTTCTGTTGAGATGGTTTGGTATGTGTTATGTCAATATTCAACGAGTCTACTTGCTCCTCATTAGCCCTCATTAGCTGTGGATGTTGCTTTTTCAATTTAGTGAACTTGTTCTCCTTTGCAAGTTAATTAATTAGGATGGCTACTACCAAATTACTGAAACTCACTTTATAAATACTCCCCAATCTAGGAGAAAGTTTTCCATAAAACATTAAATCCCACAATGCATGAGATATATCAATGAATTTATAAAAGCAAAGAGAGCCTTTAAAGAACATTCGGGCCTAATTAGTACCATAGGAACAGTAAAAGATGATATGGGTGATATGCGGGCTGCCTTCTCACTAGAAAATTCTTTGTGGAATAAATAGTAAATCTGAAGTGCAAGTGTTAGTTCAATGGTTAAATATGGCTTGTACTCTAAAAGTCCTATCATTACGGGTTGAAGGGGATTCAATATTAGTTATCAGAAGAATGAGAAAAGATCTGACCCCAAGCTGGGAGCTCAATATGATCAAAGAAGCCAATCCCTTATTCCTATGTTTGAATCTGTATCTTTGACAAATCTATTGTGTAAAGGGTTCTCCTTGTTAATGTTGGAGTTTTCATGCCACAAGGTTTGTTGAAGATGGGTTTTGGTTAGCTTTTGGTGTTGTTATGATCTAGGTTGGCATGTACAATAAATATAGATGAATACAAGTGGAAATTGAGTATTTTTACAAAGTCCCTCTAATAGAGGTGGCCTCATCATCTGTTGTCATTACTAGATATGCTCAGATTGGGGATATTGATAAAGATACCAAGGTTTGTAAGAGAATGCATCTTGCTGGTGAATTTCTTTTTTTTTCTAAGATGATGTGGCAAAGCTTCAGTTCCTAATAAGCCTCTGAAAATTCAGTCAAGCCTTCAAACATAAAATAACACCAATTACACTGCTTGTGCTTGAGAGAACACAAAGTCTTAAAAGACAAAAAATAGAATTGAAAATAGTTTCCTATTAGTTTTGTACTCTCTAAATCAATTTAGTTCTTCTCTGTGTGTTGTTTAAATCATTCTGGTTAAACTGTTAAAAGCAAAGTTGTGGTTCAGACTTTTACTGTATATTATAGTAATGTGCACTGTGCTCCCATTCCCATACCCTCAATTTCTAGTGACTAGCTTTATATATAATATAGCTGTCTCCCTATGTGTTTACTTTCGTACTCCAATTTGATTGGTGTTTCCATACTGGTATACTTACATCTCTCGGTAATTATGACATTTCTTTTATTCTCACAAACAATTTCAAAGTTTTCAGATTTCAGTCTTCAAAAAGGCAAAAAGGAAAAAACATAAATTTTATTTTCATAAATTTCCATTTCTGCTATTATCATTAACTATCAGATTTGACAGCTATAGTAGTATCGAATATTTTTAATTTGTAGTATACCTACATCCATAGGAGACACAACTACACAAACACCTTAGTTAAATGGTGGTGACACCCAGATACCTAAATTTTAAAAGATAGAATGTATCTTTAGACTCATATAGAATGGAAGAAAGAGCTTCGCCAAAGTAGATAATTGTATTAATATTGGTATCTCTCAGATTGACACTTCGCCAATTTGCTAAAGCAATAGGCAGGGAATAAATTTAAGTGGCAGCTAGAGATCTTCGATGAAATCTCTTTCACTTTGAAGTCAGCTATAGAGCCAAGGGGGGAATCCTCCTTAGAGCTCTCTTTTGTTATTAATCATTTAGATTTCTCCTAAGTTCTCTTCCTTTAAGATTTGTGGTTAAGTTCTTATTCTGATATATGAAGAAGGATTGTTTGTGAAAAGAAGGTTTGAAATAAGTTTGAATTTCTTCTATTTACTTCTCACTAGTGCTCTTATCTATCAGTCAAATTATATCTATCATCCTACTGACATATGCATGTGAAACAGAGATGCTAGATTTTTAATTTTTGGGAACATGATTTTCTCAAGTCAGTATCCGCCATATTTGGGTCAATGAAATACAAGGGACCTAATAGGCTAGAATGGTCAAGGAGATTACCCTTGGATTTATAAAATGAAAATTTAATTATAATTCTACATTTTATATACAGAGTATTTAAGTAGAATGTAGAATGAATTGAACTCGTTAAACTAATCAATTATCATACACATAGCAGATTCCAATGTACACATCCCATGAAACTTCAAAACCTATCTCAAGACATAAGAAAATTTAATGAGGGAAACTTTATATCTAGAAGAGCAAATATTTTATTGTAATTTAGTAGACATATCTAGATTATTTAATAAAGATTAGGCGCTTCAGGTCCTCAAATTGCATCAGAGGCCTATGTGTAGGATGGTGTTTCAGGAAAAACAACTGACTCCTACAAAGACTCCAGAATATCTTCTTCAGACTTCTTTGGACTTTGTCTTAAAACTGATCTGCAACTATTTGATTAGCCTAAAAAATAAAAAATAGACTGGTTTAGCTCTTGCTTCTTCCTTTATAGTTTTCACTGCACTGACCCAATGCTATATTTTCTTACAATGGATGGTTGTATGTACTTGCTTTATCCAAAATTGTTGCATGTTGCTTTAACCCGTTTTTGGATAAAAAATAGTCTGATAATATCAAAATAACAAAATTGAAGTCTTGGTTGAAGTTGAGTTACCATATTTGTGTGTTGGCTTGTTGAATGCTTCTACATTTTCCATACATTTCTATCAAAGAATTTTCAACTATAATATTTGACAAAATTCCCCCTTCCATCAAATCTATACCATGTTCCAAAACTCTTATTTTGGGACAGGGGGGGAGAATGTTGGCTTTACAACTATCAATTTGATTTTCTTGAAAGTTTCTTAATCTTTGTCAACAAATCCATTTTGTTCATGTCCTGCAATCATAGCATTCAATGTGACCGAATTTCTTTTGACGCACATTGTCAAACAGTTGGCGTGCCTTGTCCATGCTTCCACATTTTGCATACATGTCTACTGCTCTGGTTGTAACTACATCTGACCAAATTCCTCTATCCTTTAGATGCTTTGATGGATGTCCATACCCTGTTCCAAAGCTCCCATTCAGCATAGGCTACAAGGATGCTAGCAAAGGTTGTAGAGTGTGGCTTTTAGTTCCCATGACTTGTTCAATTTTGCTACTTCTTTCACCTTGATGAATTCTTTTGCTCTCTCTATTTATGCTTCTTTGTCAGCCACTCTTTGGTACTCTTCCAATGTTAGCTCTCCTTTTGTAGATTAAAAAAAAAAAAAAACTATGTCTAAGTTAGTTTAGTTTTAGCTACAAGATGTGTTAATTTACCTAAACTATCCAATTTACTCTTTCAATAAAAATAAAGCATAAAACAAGTAAATCTGATCTATGCTAAGTATAATAACACTGAATATGAAAATCAAAATGCTATCATAAATGAAAGAGGAAAACAGGCAAGATATCTTCTTCATTTCATGGTTTGGTGAAGGCAGGTGGTTGGAGGAGGCTGTAGAAGAGTCTAGGAATCTTTTTTGGGCAGAACAGTGATCTCAGGGGATCTTTTTAGTGTGAGGCATGCTAGCGACCTCTAAGTCGTGCTAGTCACCTCTGGGGCATGCTCTTGACCTTTGAGGCATAGTGGTGACCTACAAATCCTGCAGAAAATGAATGCCAATCATAACAGCTTTAGACTCCATTTCAGGTCAGATCTGGGCGGGATTTGGTGGTGCAGGGTGTACAGAAGTTACTGCAGTAAACATGGATCCTGGTTACAAATCAGACTAGATGCTGCACAGCTCTAGTTTCCTCTCTTCTTTCAAACCTGCCACCGATGGTGCTCAGGAAGCAATTACTATTTTCAACCATTGCAAACACCCTCTAATTTACCCTGCTCTTTCTCACTTCTCCTCAGCCTTCCTGCCAATGGATAATCATAAACAAGAACTTTGCCCAGAGCAGTCCTTATACGCTCCCCTGCATCTCATTCTCCTTGTCATGATCTTTTCTGTGGTACAAAAATAAATATTTGATGGAGAACCTAAGGAACAGCTGGTCATCCAGATTAGAGATATAGAGGCATTCAAAGGGAGTGGGCTGAGATGGAGTCACCAGAATTGGCGACTGTGTCCTAGTTTGCAAATCTGGTAGAAGCATTGTTGTTTGCTTCTTATGATAAGATCAAAATGAGCATGGATTGGACTCAAGCAAGCAGAGAGAACAAAGGAGGAATTTAAAGGAGTAGAGGTTGAGGTCGGTGAGATAATGAAAGAGTACCCAAGTGGGCTTCCATGCTAACAGTAAAATTTGAAGCTAAGATTCTCCACCATGACCCAATGTTCACCAAGATTATGGTATTAAGTTATTGCTATTCACCAAATTTTTATCCTTAGGTTCTCCTTATTCTCTCTACTTGTTTGGTGATTTTAGCGGTTGACCATACCACATCCATCCGAGGAAAATCCTTTTAGCAACTTTACATAAGTTTTGTTTAGAACCACGAAAAAAATTTAATGAAAAATATATAATGCCAACGACTTCAAATAACACAAATCTTCAGATGGCAGAGGGGTGGAAACCATTATCGCCTTGTAGTCACACTAGAAGCTCTACCTATGCTCTTTCCAGTGGCCGTACAATTTTTTTGATCTTTTATTGAAGCTTTATACGTTTATTTCGTAGCCGCCACCAGAGGATTTTGAGGTTTTTGAGCCCCCATTTATAGCTTCAGCTATTTCTACACAGCTTCAAAAATTGATGCACAATACTATATGAATCTAGGGTTTTCAAATTTAAAAGAAAGTATTTAGAAAACCATATAAACCTAGGGTTTGTGCCCATTAGGCGCAATATTCTCCGACGTAGCAACAAATTCATCAGGTGCACTCGTTACAACAACCCAACTTTCTGTGACACTAAAAGACGCTTCTTCAGCAATAATAGATGCTTATGCCACTCCATGAGCACTTCAAAAGACATGGCCAAAGACTCGCACAATGCCTCGCTCACAAGCCCCCCAAGATGAAAGCCATTTCTCCACATTCACATTGAAACAACACTCGATATAGTCGGTATCTAGAAAGCATTAATACGGGTGACATTAAAAGGAGAAAGGACTGGACAAGACAAATGCACAGGTACGATCAGCTTGATCATCTCCGGAGGGCTCTCATACTGTTGATTTAAATTTTTAGCTTGGTCTCTTTCAAATTGGATAAGCCTTCGGCATAAATTATGTTATTGCTATCAGGATTTAGGATTCAACTGTGTAATTTCACGAGTCAAACTCATTGACCCATGTTACATGAGTAGTAGTTCACAAGAACCCATCTCTCATGATAGTGAATGGTCCACTTAGCACTCATTACATCTAAGTGATACTCATAGGAGTGAAGCACTGGGCCTTCCCGAGAGGTCACCAATCCTAGTACTACTCCAGCTCAAGTAGCAACAGGAACTTCCCAAAGAGGTTACCAGGTGACAACCAGTGAAACCTATGTTGAAGCCTTATCCACTAGGATGATATCACCTAGATCTGGAAGGTCTTGGTATCAGTCGGGCTCCTCTTATGGTCAATGTGAATCGATAATACTTGAATCCACAGTAACAACTATCCTGAATTTGACATGATGTGGAAAATACCATTTACTTATTGATATTTAATTATATTAATTTATCATTCATCAATTTTTAAGCATTTTCTATTAATTTAAAGAATTAAAGAGTCACTGAATACTTAGTGGTGTATTTAGATTTGGTGTTTTGAAATAAGTAAAGAATATGTACATGTCATTGTAGACTCTTTTTTTACTACCTTCCAATCTTTGTAATCTATCAAAGTATGTCTACTTTTGATGAAAGGACATCCCTTCCAAGGTATTTTTACGCGGAGAGGCGTTCTACAGTCACAGGGGTGGAAAAGACTTGAGTACATAAAAAAGAAAGCTCTACTGTTAGAACCGATGACAGTTACAAAACCCAGTCAGATTTAAATTGTTGTACACTATTGGCAGTCAACGGGAAGCAGAGGATATTGTAACGGACCAGATAGGAATGGAAGTGCAGGAGATTGTAACGAAGAAGGTGGAAGTCGAAGAGGCGGGCGTTTCAAATCATGTCTACAAAATCACTTTCAAATGGATCCCTACGCTATTCCCTGTGATCTCCTACGCATCATATCCTCCGCTATCCCACAGCGTGTATGCTTTCGCTATTAGTGTGTATGCTTTCGCTATTGGTTTTTATCATTATGTTGGGTTTGATTTTTTTTCTAATATGGTTTTATTGCGTTTGTAGTTGGATGAGGGCCTGTTTGTGGAGTTGGAATTCGAAGATCCTGTGCTGATTAATGGCTATGAGCAGCCCTTCGCATGCCTTACATTTGCTTCCAAAATTACATACAGGTATACCAGATTTCGGTTTGACAGCAAGAACTGGAATGGGGACAAACACACCACTCCCGGAAACTGCGGTTATCCATTGTAAATTATTGCGGGGATAAATGGGAATTTACCGTTATAAGGGAATTAATAAATTTAACTGTTGATTGCTTTCAATGTAAGTCTAAATAAAAGGAGAATTTGGAAATTGGGGCTGCCAAAATAGGGTTTAGTATCGTTTATTTGTGAAGGGTTGAATACTCTTTCAAGTAGCTCCAATGAAAGAAGAAGAAAAGCGGAGATCAGAAAATTTCTCAGCAGCAGCAACGATTGCATTAGGAATGTTATCGATCTGTAATTACGTTTCCATTGCACGTATCATTTCACAATCACAAATATTGGATGAAACAAAATGTATGATGATTTTAGAATCCAAAAAATTGCATGAAATAGAATGTGTGGTAAAAGTTATGCAGAATATTTATTATGTTTTGATTAGTCATTATTATTTATGATTATCATTCAATTTTCCTTGAGCCACGCATTGCAGATCGGTACGATAGATACAGTAGAAAACAAATAATAATAATAATATGCTTGAACATTTTGCTTGCATGTCTACCACGGGATGGTAGGAAATAGTGATCATGAAAGTGCACACAAACATGAGCAGCAGACGTTCATCCTATTGGAATCCTGGGTAGCAGTCTGGACGGAAAAGGATTCGTTTGCTGGAGTAGAATATTTTTCAAAAAATTTATTAGTGAACATGTGGTTGGATCGGTTTCCCCCTTAGCCGATGGGAGGGAGACAAGAATCCCAAGTATTGTGATATGTTTTGCCTTTTATTTTCTGCCCAAAACTACTGTGAGATGTTTTAGTTTCTTTCGGGAACAAGGGTATTATGATATAGTTAAATATTTTATTTTATGTGATGATTTGAAATTTGTAGAACTTAGAAAACACAATTCTTAGTAAAGAATGCACTGGTTGTACATATTTATATAATCTATGTTGCAAGTGAAGATGAAACCAAAACATAACTATAGTTAGGGCTAGAGTTCAATTATAGTTAGGATAATTATATAATAAAAGGATAATTATATGTTTTTAAAGTTAGGGCTAGAGTTCAATTATAGTTAGGGTTATGACACAATTAGGGTTAGGATTCAAATACACTTAAGATAGTTTAATTAGGGTTAAGGTTAGGGTTAGGGTTATGATGGAGCCAACATTACATTAATTAGGGTTAGGTTTAGGATTGGGATTAGGGTTATGGTTAGAGATATAATTAGGATTAGGGTTGGGTTAGCATTAGGATTAAGGTTAGGGTTAGGGTTAGAGATAGGGTCAAGATTAGGGTTATGGTTAGGAATATAATTAGGATTAGGGTTAGGGCTTGACTAAGGATTAAGGTTAGGGCTAGAGATAGAATTAGGATTA
>VDFB02063103.1:0-37294 GCA_007258455.2 Sequoia sempervirens
CATGATCTAATGGAGGGAGTTAGGTAATTGGGTAAATTATCTATCTCTTGATCTAAATTGGTATGGGGTTGAACTTATTGTAGCAACTTGAGGTTCAATGTGGTTGGTTGTTTTAGGTGTATGTAAATTGATAAAGTTCTTGTTGTGCTTCTTGAATGGTTGATAGTTATTTTGAGGAATGAATTTAGATTTATTAGTTGGAGTCAATGGAGATGTCTCTTCATACTGACTAACCAAATTTTCATAATCCTGAAGGGCCATGCACAAGTGTGTAAAGGATGGATATTTCATCAACAAGATTTTATTCCTTATGCCTGGTTGCAAATTTTAAATGAACACTCTTTGAACATCCTCATTGAGAAGTAAGATTGATTTGTGAGTAAAGTAACTGATAGCGCACTATAAAGTTTGTGACATTTTCATTTAAGCCTTTGTTTGCATCGTGCTAAATCAATTAGTGTAATTTTAGGTCTAATGTTTACTTGGAAATGTTGGAGGAGGGCCTCAACAAGTTCATTGAAAGAGTGGATTGATTTATTCAGCAATGAAGAAAACCATTCTAAAGCCATGTGTTTCAATGACCTAGGAAAGAGTTTAGCCAAGAGTTTATCTTAAAAAATGAAGTCACTACACAAGGATTTATATGCCAATATATGATTGCTAGGGTCTCCTTTACCATTGTACTTGTCAAATCGGGGTGTCTCTATGTTTTGTGGCATCAATGTTTTCATGTTTTCAAGTGAAAATGGGATTCTTTTGACATATTACATTAGTTGTCCATTTTGGTTTTTATTCAACGTTCAGATTTGTTGTTGAAGTGAGGTTACGTTTTGCAAAAGTTGGTTAATGGTCAAATCATTGGTTGACATGTTTTGGGAATGTGGTGAATATGGTGGGATTGTGTATGTTCTTGGTGGACTACTAGTTTGCAAATTTATGAGAGGGGATGAAACTTGGGGTGTCGCATCTGATGACCCAAATCCATAAGGATTTCTAGTGGAAAGGCCTAATGTTGGAGTTATGCCAATGCTTTGTTGTATTGTTGAGGTGATAGTTGGATTTGTGTATGTGAGAATAGAGGCTATAGTTGTAGGGAAGGAGAATTGATTTAATCCTTGGCTTTGAGTGCATATCAAAGCTTGAGCACAACTAGCCATTGTAGGTACATTAGTATAGTGGCTACGCAAAACCTCTAATCCTTGAGAATCACTAATCAATTTTCTCATGCCATCTATTATAGGGACTGCTATGCCCGATATATATTCAATACTTACATAGTATTGAAGTCCTAGATCTTTGTCTAATTATTTCAGTTTATCTTTGAGAACATGGGAAATTGTAGTCTCAACATCTGTAAAAATCGTTGCTTGTAAGGTTGTCATTGATATGATAGCATTAGGGATAGAGTCCAAAATGGGTTGAGCATTGGCCATACTTTGCATGAAAGAGTTGGAAGACTCAAGATCCACATCAGATGTAACAACATGAGATGTCATAAGTATACAACTACGTCTCATTGAAGTACTGGAAATAGGATACCAAGTCGTGAAGCTCATGTGAGTTTTAAAACACTAAGTGTACCCAAGATGAAAACTAAACTATCAAATAACTAGAAAAAAAATACTCAAAACAAAATTCAGACAACAAAAGTAGAAAGAGAATACAAAAATAAATATTTGTGTAAAAGTTGGTTGAGCCAAAAGTAGGAGGACAGAGGCGCCCAAGGGCGTTTGTGTCATGGGTAGGTTTTCCAAAAATTCAAAGTTTGACTATGTGTAATTTTGCTCAAGGGTTCTGGGTTTGGTTGTAGATAGGTTTGGCAATGAATATTATTTTAGAATTTTCTCAATTTATACCAATGAGGTTCAAAATGCAAATGTGCAACAATGCTGAAAATGTTTGACAATTTTGAATGCAATTTTCAGATCTAAAATGCCATCATTGACTAATTCTAAGATGCAGAAGAACAAAAATGATGATTTTGATGCAATTTTGAAACCAATTAATGCACTTTTTTCACTTTTTGAGCTTATATGAAAGATGCCTAAATGAATGTAATAAAGAACTTCGAGTTAGAGATTTGCAAACCAACAAAAACTAAAGACATAGAGGTAGAGAAATGTGCAAAAAATTGCTGAGTGTCGCATGATAGAGGTGCCCAAGGGTGTCTATGTCTTTGATAAGGTATTTGAAAATTGAAAAAATAAATTTTTACTAGACTATCTAAGTGTTATGTTTCTGTGCAAACAATTCTGAAGTCACTATTTGTCTAAAATATTCTCAATTGAAGATAGTGTGACTCAAATGCAAATGTGCAACAATGTTTGAACAAAAAATGCCAATTGTGAATGTAGATTTTACCTAAATAACTGAAATAAACCTTAATGCAACCTATGATTTAATATGATGTGCAATTTTTTGAATTTTTGTGCTTTTTATGATGTAAAAGATGAAACCCTAAGTGAACAATGCAAAACTTAGATCTATAATTAAATTTTTAGAAGGTATATAATGTTAATAGTTTGGGTTCACTAAAATGAATCAAAGAAAAATAGAACCCTAGGTCTAAAGTGTAAAACCAAGGATTCAAATTTTGGATGTATTGTGTCTTTTTCTAATGTTTCATTAAGATGGAGATCAACAAGGTGTTTAGATTGACTTTCAACGATGAAGGTGAGCCAATCAAACCCAAATTTTCATCTTTTTGAGTCTTAGAATGAATTGGAATTGATTTTCCTTGATTAACCTAATTAGACTATATGCCCTAATATGAAAAATGCAAGACATCGACAATTGACAAACTGTGACAAGGATTTGCAAGTAGATCTAAGAAGGGAAAAGTGTTGTGTATCAAACCTAAAAGTTTGGTGTTGGTCTGAATATGAGGAAAAAGTGACCCAAGGGCATGTGGGTCCTTGTATTCCTTTTTTGAAACTATTTTTGTAGTCCCCTGATGTCAGATCTGAGATCCTTTTTTTTTCTTGTAGACTTGTCGGATCACTGTCGCATAATTTTGTAGGTGTGTTTCTATGAATTGACAAGGTGTAGGGATTTTAATGAAACAATGTAAAATGGATCTTCAAGCTTCCTTCAATTTCCTCTAAGCTCACAACCTGCACATTCAAAGAGAGAGGAAATGTTATGCCATTTAAGGGCTTTCCTTAGTCAAACCTCATGTTAATGTTTCCACTTCCAAAACGATAATTTCAATGACATGAAAGATAAATGATAAGAAGGAATAATGAATCAAAAAAGTGCTGCAACTCACCATCCTTTAAAGGCTTCTTTGAAGGATTGAAGTCATGCACATAACCTTAAGGTCTTGAATCTTGTTTGCTTGAATGCTTGAATTGCTTGGAGAGCTACAACAAGGGTTAGCATTCACAAACAACAATAAAATAAACATGCATAAACTCACACAAGATTTGAGATGATGCTTGGATCTTGAATTATTGCAATAAATCACTAAAATTATTCTCTTGACTTGCTTGATAGTGCTCTTGATCATAAGTTTTCCAATTTTTCTAGATCTCTCTTGTTAGTTTTCAAATGATGCAATAACTAGGTATTTAGAGGAATTTATTCTAATTTACCAAAAAATAAATCCTAATAGCCGACATTTGAAATTTAATTTTCAAATGCTAAAATATTGACCCAGACATATTCAAATTTGGATCTTGGTAGAATAGGGGGACTCAAACACCCAAGGGTGTCCCAAACTTGACCCTATTTTCTAAGAAATGAGGTGTCGAGAGAAAAACATTAAATAAATGTGTGTATGTGTGAATGTAAGAGAGTTAGCAAATCAATACTAAAGCACACAAACATCAATGATACATATTATAGTAAAGATTTGAATAAAAGAAACTACTCTAATTGTAGTTAAACAAATCTTTAAAAATGTTCCATTGTCCTCTATTCTCAAGGATTCATTAAATCGTTTGGCTCTCAGATTTTATGTGTGCACTATGATTGTTAGAATGAAAACTTGAGAAATGAGATGCTTCTCTAAATGCAAGAAATCTAAGTTCCTACATGAAACTATGTGATGAAAGCCATGATACTATGATAATGGTGATATTGATAAATGGACAATGATGCTAACTTATGTGATGCAAATGCTGTGATAAGAGGCTCAAATGATTCTACATATGCTCAAATAACCGTTGATATGGTAATATAAAATGAAACTATAAAGGAAAACATGACTTAAAATGCAACTATAAAGCAGAACATGATTCTAAGTTAACATGATGCTACAATGCAAACTTGTTAAAATGCTAAACAATGCTAACTATAAGACTCCAAATGCTCCAATACTCCAAAGATATTCCTACATAATAATTCTACTCAAATGTTGGATGCCAAATACTATGGAAAAGGGTTGTATTTATAGGCTTTTCCAAGCATCTTGTGAAGTGGCAGCGATTGACGCTCTAGATTCAAACAAGAGGGATGAACAATGGAGATGAAGATAATCAAGAAGAATGTTCCCTTGACCAAAGGCAACATGCCAAATGGATGAAGGAATCAAGTGTGTGAGGAAAAGACCATGTGCTAAAAGTTTATTGAAGATAATTCTAATTTAAAAATTAGAATTATTTAATTTCATGTGACCTTGGTGAGGTGGCATGAAAAGTTGTAGACATGTGCTTGAATTCCAAATTTGAGATTAGTGAAACTTAATAATTAAATAAAACAAACTATAGAAATTTGTTTATTTAATTAAATTAGAGGAATGTGATTTTAGATTTGGAGAATTAGAAGATATGAACTATATAAATAAATTGAGAATTTATTTATAAGTAGATGAAATATTAATTAAATAACTATTATTTAATTAATTAAATGTCTTGACCATTTTTAGGTGTATACATTTTTCCCTTCTTTGAAGTAATGTGTTTACACGTTGCTTCAAAGAAAAATTTGATACTGATGCCGAGAATTTTTTCTTTCAATGCCCTAGATCTTGATTTTCAAGTGATGATAGATATATGCCCCCTCGCGAGATAAATCGGTGAATTTTTGAATTTTTTGGAATTTTTGAAAATTTGATGATTTGATGATGATCTCAAAATTTTGTGATTCAAAAACGATTTATCTTCCGAAAAATGATGTTAAAGCCAACAAGTGATGATTTGAAAATAAAATAAAACAACCCCATAAAAATGCCACTTAATTAAACTTTAAAAGGTTAAAACAAGTGATTAGAAAGTTCATTTGTGCATTGGTCATTTTGAAAACTTGATAGTGAGTGAGTGATTTAGCAATTTGGAGCAGAATGGTGATCCCCTACCACATGCATTAGTTTGACCGCCCGACGATGTACGGTCCTCCGGTATGTACCCCTTGAAACCACCTCATAATTTGTGCATTTGATTTTTCCCTCTTTTTCCATGTTTTGAATTTTTTTCATTATGTTTTAGTGCATAGGGTCACCACAATAGTGCATAGAATAAAGTAATGGTTAGGGTTAGTGATTTAGCGCATAGAGGAATTGATTTAGCGCATAGGTGATCTGACACATAGGGTGATTGAACTAGCATATTCATGAGCTGTTGTGGTGCATAGGATCTTTTAGCGCTTAGGGGAAGTTATTTAGTGCATAGATTAAATGATGTAGCACATATAATAGTTCGGCGCATCGGGACTCTATTCCCACGCATAGATCAAATGAAATGGCACATATGATAGTTCGACGCATAGAACCTCTGTTATAGCACATTGATGAATTTTTATGGTGCATAGAGTTTTTTAGTGCATAGGAAGAGTGTTTTAGCACATTGGTGAAATTTTAGACCAGATTGATGATTTGCTTGATTAGACACCTTGATTTCGATGATGTTTGATCATGCCAGCCTTTTTGTTGATGATGGTTGATGATGTTGATAGATTAGGTGTCCATTAATCTCATGATAGGTGAGATTCAATGATAGGATGATGATAATTGACCTCATGATAGGAAAGGATCAATGATAGTTTGATTGATTGATTGATTGACCTCATGATAGGTGAGGTTGATTGATTGATTGATAAACCTCATGATAGGCAAGGTTGAAATGATTGATGAACCTCATGATAGGGGAGGTTGAATGATACAATGATTCTCATGAGATTTGATCAAAGTATCACCAAAGCTGATTAGATTGATAGGTTGATTGAATTTGATTGATTGACTAAATTGCGATTTTGTGATGATAGGAGCCGTTGATGAGTTTGTAGATTAGGGAGAATTTACCGAGGACATGGGAGTTGATTCCCCATCTGATGCAGCCCGAGACAACCATTATTGCACGATGTGGTTTGTCATCTCTTATCGATATGCCCTAGATTAGGATCAATAGGGGTTTGTGGGCTTCGTTAGTAGAGAGGTGGCACAATGAGCATAATACCTTCCATTTTCCCACTGATGAGATCATAGTGACCCCTGAGAATGTATATCAAATTCTATGGATTCCTATGGTTGGAGAGCTCATACTATATGATTCTTAGGAGCAGGGCAGGATGGATGCATGTGTCAGGTGTTTGAGGATGATACCATATGCGGCTATGAGATTCCTTGGAGGGACATGGCCGATGCTTATGCCACTTTTCCTTCTGTGCTGGTTGGTTTCACTGGAGGGTTCCTTTGTCCTAATCGTAGGTCAAAGGGATTGTTTGTTGGACGGGGTCAGATTTTTTAGAGAATGATTGATTAGGGCATGAGATATGCATGGGGTTGTATGCTTTCCCATCTGTACCATGATTTTCACAGGTAGTCTACCTTCAGGGGGAAATTTTATCAGCTGGGTTCACCTTGCTTCAAGTTTGGGCCTGGGAGCATATAGCAGTCAGTCGGCCAGTTGGAGAGAGACAATGCCTGACCATGAGGCCATATGTACACATTTATGTAGGTCGAGTTGCTTAGCCTAGGTTGGGAAAACTTGAGTACTGGAGGAGGGCCATGGATGATCTTGAGTTTGTGGTATGGCATCCTTATCTTGATTGCGAGTAGTGGCCTAAGGACGACACAAAGATGCCATTTTTGTTCTAGTCAATGTACCTGATCGGGCATACATGATTTATCATTGAGAGATTCTCGCTGCTGTGAGTATTGAGGTAGTATGGTAGAGTTCAGGGTATGGCGCAGGGCGTGGCTCACTATGCACGACAACGAATAGATGTGACCGACTAGGGACCTATTCTGTCTTTTGATGCAATAGTTAAGCATTATTAGGGATTGCAGACCATCCTATGGGAGGTGCAACTAGAGATTGTAGAGGCTCCGGTATCAGAGGAGTATGCTCAGTACATGTTCGCACATCCATTCCCTCGGATCACCATTCCAGACGAGATAGTGCCTTTATTAACGAAGGAGGGGCTAGTGAGGAGGGAGATGCTGATGAGAGTGATGGGGGAGGAGATGAGGGTGGTGGAGGCCTAGAGCTTGATGTTGGAGAGTTGAGAGTGCCTCGCAAGAGGTGAAATGTTGAGGTTTGGCTATCCTCACCACAACAGTAGACATAAATTGCTGTGCTATAGGTACAGCTTGAGAAGCTGCAAGGTCAGCTAAAGTAAGTTTAGGCTCTACGAGTGTAGGCATAGAGACCGATCTAGACACTAACGACTGAGAGGGATGCAACTAGGTAGCAATTACAGGCCTAGCTCACATAGGTCCAGGCTTAGGGACATGCACAAGGATAGATGTAGGGGCAGATTTTCACACCGACTTCTGAGAGGGATACCCTAAGATGTCGAGTTGATCAGGCTGAGGGAATCATTGAGAGACTACAACAGGCTAAAAAAACTACTAGGGCTACATATTATTTCAGAGAGATATGTCATACCGCACAGGGGGAAGAGTTTTACCAGGTTAGGTATCATGATGTAGTTCCTCCCGAGTAGTGAGAGAGTTTTGCATAGTCCCGGTCAGGTAGGTCCCGATCTCAGACCACTAGCATGGGTGTTACACAACCGCTTCTTGGAGATCAGAGAGATCCTAGTGCTAGTCTATCAGGTGGAGGAGGTACTGGTCATGTGATGCCAACACCGTTTGGGGGAGCATGACATAGCTCTAATTTTTTATTTTTCTAATGTACTTTAGACATGTATACACTAATGTATATGAGACATTGATGATGTACCTTTTGATCTTGAGACATTACAATACATTGCCATTTTTGATATTGATGTATCTCTTTATACCTTTGGATATCCTTCTACACTTTGACATTATGATTTTAAGGTTATATGATATGCGGCGATGATTATGATCTATGTGTCTATATGTTTTCATGATGGATGCCTATGATGTGTTGGGACTATAATTTTTTTCAAAATTTTAGTGGCTTACATTCATAAATTCCACAAGACAACCACATTTTGTGTGCAAAATTGCTATAATCCATTTCATATATCATATTCCCCAAGTGATCCCATCAGATTTGATCTTTTGAAACACCAAAATCCATTTGATCATCACTAAGAAGGAGCCTCTGAATAAGTAATCCATATCGGCATGAGTAGGTCCATGTCTCTCTGACCCATAAGCTATAACCTTTCAATTCAGGTATTTCTAGCATATCGACGAAAGGTCAAAATCATCACATTGATCAACAACTTAAGAGGGTACATATTTAGGAAGACAAGGCCTATTGTTTCACCGATGAAAAAGTTATCGACAAGGAAAAAGCTATCAGAGTGAGATCTTCAAGTTAGCTCGAGCATACATGTCATGCCAATGGAATTTCATCGACAAGATGCCCACTCCGTCTCACCGATGAAGCACAAAGAAACATGTTGGGGAGACATGTGCTATCATAATGAGTTTCAAATGTCTTTCTGACTCCATATGTCATGCCAATGAAAGTATCATCAGAGATTCTTGCCGATTCATCTAAAGGAGGAGGACGATACATTGGGGAGACTTGTAACGTCGGAGTAACTTTCAAATCTTTCAGCGATACCTATTCTCTTGTCGATGGAAATAAAAATGGATCAAAAGTTCATCAGAGTGATACTTGATGACAATTATGATATCTAAGTAACTTAATCAATCCTTTTTTTGAAGGTGATATGGATCAAAAGATGAAGCAAAAATCAACTATTTAACATCGGTAGGAGTGATATTTGGTCTCCTCGACCATATAAGGTGCCTAATTAAAGTTTGGCTTGATTCAATCATATAGATCTTCCAGAGTTTAAAAATGTCTTGTTGATATAATCATTTGATCTGACAGTGGGAAATTCAAAAAACTTGCTACACTCGTGCTCAGAGCTAGACATTAATGGCTGCACAGATACATACTGTATAGGAAATTCTCTAAGTAAAAGAAGAATAATTGAGAATTTGTAGGGTTGGTAGCGAAAGGAATGGGAGAATGAAAAAGGGCCAGAGAATTTCGTGTAGCCAGAAATTTTCAAGTAAGCTTGTGAATTCTCTGCAATTGTATTTCAATTTTGTCAATTTGATAAAATAAAATGGGAGGTTCGAGCTCTGGAAAACCAAAAGGTAGAAAAAAGCAGGGTGAGGGTAGTCATCCTAGGGGAAAGAAGCAAAAGACTGAGACTAGAGGTGAATTAGAAACAACTGAAAGGAAATTGAATAAAGATCTTATTGTCCAACTGCCTGGCTCAGGACCTAAATCCAAGCGTTCTACACAACTTAGGGCAGATGTGGAGAAATTTGAGGACAAATGCAAACACATAGGGGATGTGTGGACTTCAATTCAGGGTTATGAACTATTTATGTTCCACTATCATCAGAGGGATAGGTTTGAATTGGTATGCAATCCCTAGAAATTCAACTTGGGAAAATTAGTTGTCCCAAATGTATTCGTGGATGTGGAACTAATGAAACTCTTAGCTGCCCATTACAATCCAACATTCAAAGCTATCTGCAATTCATTGGGTAAGCCTTTCATACATGTGTCAAAAGCTACAATTTATGAAGTTTTTAACCTAGAAGGAACATGTGATGAAGCTATTGTGCATGGGAATTTAGAGAAAGAATTCTGAAGAATGGATACCACATATAGGGGTTGGAGATTTCCATTGCATAGACCTAAGAAGGATGGAAATTTGGTTCCTTTGGTGATCGCGAGCAAAGGAAGAAACAACAATACTTAAAACAATTCAATCCTTTACCAAAATCACTTCAATTTCCTTGAATTTCTTCATAGCTACAAAGCCCAACTCTTCAAAAATTGAATCTAAACCTTTATAAAATTAAAATCAGACCCTCATACATCTGAAAAATCATCATTTTGATAGAAATAAACCAAAAACAAAGCCTTATTCCTTTGTTTTATCAGATTTACAAATTACTTGCACCGAAAACCCAAATTTCGCTTGAAGGGAACCAAAACACTAAATCGGGTGTAATTTTCAAGAAATATTGAATATAAAAAAGATAAATACATTTTTGAGCACCCATTTCTGCCATTCAAAACATATCTCATTTTTTGGTATACTTGTTTTGGAACACATGCTTGCTGTCCGGACTTTTTGTTACGAAATAGGTCAAAATAAGGAGATATGTATGCAAACAGTCACCTATAACTTTCACAAACCAAAAAATTAACCCAATCGCTCTGGTGATAAATTAGAAGACATTATTAGAAACATTTCCTCCAATGTTTAGAAAAATCCAACAGTTAAATTTGGAGAAACATTATTTTTACTGAAAACTGTTACCCTAGCAAGGGTTTTAGACAATTTTGAGAAAAACGACTATATCTTGAACAATTCTTAACTAAAATGCATGAAACAAGAAATATTTGGAAGGTTACTGATAATATAAACTTTCAAAATCATTCTTACACATTTTAAATTCTGTACAAATCAATACATAAGCTTGGAACAGTCAATTTTCTTGAAAATGTGCATAAAAACAGAGTTTTTTCATTGTTTTCTTCAAGGTATCAATCACCAACGACCACAAAAGGAATTAAAAATCCTTTTTAAATGAATTTACACCATGGAAAATAAGTTTCAAACTGTTTTCAACTTCCTATTATTAATTAGTCTCTAATGACCTCTTAACAACTAATTGTTGCTTAATGCAACTTTTTACATTTTTTGCAATTTTGAACTTTTGTGTTGACAACTTTTGGATACATTGACATATTTTAACATTTTATTAAATGACCTCCTAAAATAAATGATAAATGACTCAAATAACCTTAATACAAGGTAAGAACATAAAAATTGAATCAAATTCCTAAATTTCCACAAGGAGGCATAATTGTGTCAAGGTGCTCTACTGGTGGATGACAATGATGGGCCTCAATTTCATGTAGACTTATTTGAGCCCTATTTAAAATATACATACTTCTCAGTATGCCAGATGTTGGGGATGGAAGCTCCTGAGCTTATGTCAATTGTACCAATGGTAATTGTAGTTGATGTTTAGTATCACAATGCTGGACCCTTTGATTATGCTTCATACATCTTCAAAGGAATTGATTCAGGGCTAATGGCAATAAAAAATGGATCCCCTGTTCTACATTTCAAACATTACTCTATTTTTATGCATATAGCAATGTATTATGGACAAGAATTGGGAATGTGGCCAAAAGAGTTAAGGATTACACAGTCTAATAGGGAGGGTAAATTGTTACCGATTCAATTATGGAATGCTATTTGGGAAAGCAGGTTTTCCAATTCAAGTTTTGTGCATTTTGAAGAATACTTTGTTAAACCATTGTACATATTCTTTAACCATCCTTGTGACCATGCATTGTATGATGAGATAAAAAGGTTCCTAAGACCCAAAGATTTCAATGGACCTATTGGTCACAATTGGGGAGATTGGTATTGTTTTGAGGATGCTACTATGATCAGAGTGTATGGTTTTGAAGATACACCATTTATTTTTCCTAAAACAATGCCTAATAGAATTGCCTACTTGGAAATTGTTAGGAAAATGGACTACTCAAGTGTCATGAATCTGAGTTCCTTTGGAAAATAGGCATTCATGCCAAGCACTTTGTGCTTTGGAGATTTCACTATATTGTCGAAGGAAGGGTATGATTTGATTCTGGATAAGTTTTTGCATTATAATTTGAAGAGAGCTCCACCATGGAAAGGGTTTGATCCAGAGGGATACATTGAATTTGCTAGGAAAAAGATGAAATTAGGTGGGTATAATCATATACCTTATCAGCATGATGATTGGATCAAAAAATTGGAAGAAAAAGAAGCTGAGAGGGTTGTTGATGAATATAACAAGTGAGTAGAGAAAAAAATAAAAGAGATACAAGATGTGGAACTGTTATCTTCTGGAGAGGAGGCATTTGGTGATGAGGGTTCTCAGGGTCCAACTAATAAGGTCTCTAGATTGAAAACTAAGGATTATAAGCTTCCTCTTAGAGAACCAAAAATTGAATAAGGTTCATATACAAACACAAGGCAAATGGCTTATAGATCTTTTGTAGCAGATGATGAGTTTGTGAAATCTCTAGAATTCAGAGCCTTCTTATATAAACAGAAAGGAAAATCAATAAGAGAATATGTTGAAAATGTAACACTGAATAATGAGGAGAAATTATTGAATAATTTGAAGTGTGGAAAAGGAAATGAAAGATATGACCCCAGAGAGGGAGAAAATTGTTAAGAAGATTTAGGTGTCATGATTTTCCCAGGATTGGACCTAAATTCTGCTCTAGTTTTTGACAGTTTCTTGAAGGATAACAATACTACACATAAGCTTAGCCCTCAGGGAGTGACAAAAGTGTATACAAGATCAAAGTATAACCCTAACAAAGGTTCCCTTATGATTTGGGCCCTGTATCCACCACATAAGAAGTCTAATGTTATTGACACTGAAAAGGATTTTGGACATGTTATGACACTAGAAGTTGGAGAAGCTGATCCTATGGCTACAGCTGAGATTGGAATCAATGTTTCCAAGATAAATAAATACCAGATCCAAATGATGATCAAAGAGAAGGAAATGTATAAAATAAATAATGAAAGGATACTTAGGGAAAATGATTGCCTGAAGGATATGGTTGAAAACACATTGAAAGGGTCCATTAGGTTGCTGACCCAAGGAGAGAGCTCTCAAACAAAGAACAAGTGGGAAGGATTAGATGTATATTCTCAAGGAAAATTTGATACACTTTCTGTAATGATTAGAAAGAGAGAAACTAACTTGATGGTTTGGTTGAGAAAGCTCTGGGGAATTCACTCAAAGAATTATGCTGCAGAGCAGGAGCATAGAATAATTAGTGACAAAATTCAAGAGAAATTTCAGGAAATACAGAAGAGGGATACTCTTGATAATAAGGCTATTAATACTGCTAAGGAGATCATAAGAAAGCATAGAGATTACCATGAGGAACTTCAAGGATATGCAAAAGGATTAATTGATGCCACAAAAGAAGGAATACCAACATTGTTTGAAAATGATGGAAAAAAAAAGAGAAGGCCAAATGGATTGAAGAATGTAAGTTGATGCTGCAAAATATTCTAGAAGTGGCTACAGGAAAAGACTTGACATTGGATGAAGCATGTGAGCAAAATGAGAAAATGGTGAACATGGAGATAGCAGTCAGGAATGCGTTGGGAGATGGTGATACTCACAAAAGACGGGATTATCTGGACCATTTGTCAAAATTCCACTTATGGCTAACTAGAGCCTAACTATCTATTTTAATTATTGTTATTTGTTATTATTATCAAAATATATTCATGAAGGGATGCATCCCTTCAAAGTTTTGATATATATAAATCTATTACATAGTAACAGAGAGGATAGGCGAATAAGGATAGATAGATAGAAAAAAGGCTTTCATGATGTTTACATTTCAAGAGACTATGTTGCAAGTATAATTTTGAGGAGATCAAGGAAGATATTTGATTTTGTGGCTATACATTGGTATCAACTATTTGTTAAATATATTCAATTATATGGTTGTCTCTAGCGCAATATTTCCTTATTATTTAAGTTGATATATCAAGGATATTTTCAATTTATCAAAACACATTTGTTGTTCTTGTGTGGTGTGATTAATTGGTTTCTTTTAGAGAATTAAAATCCTTTTAATTAGTCATAGTAATCTAGAAGTGTTATTTGGATCAGTAAGAAGAATCATATAAATAGGACTGTCATTCTATCTCCAATTAGATGTTATTTGCTGTTCCTGTGTGATTTGTTTAATTTGTTCTTTCAAGTAGAGATTAAAAATCCTTTTAATAAATCATAAGAAACCTAGTTGTGTCAATTGAATCCACAAGTAGAGTTTGTAAGTCACTTTTCTACATGTTTATACAAGTTATAAACAAACATAAGTGTGCCAAAAAATTCAAATTATTGCAAATACAAGTCATTTTGTCTTATATCTTCATTTGACTCCATTCACCCTACAAGGAACTAGTCTCACCCATTCTCATCATTTAGTTTTATCAGAACTCATTTCAAATCTCACATCTAAACATATTCATAGATTTTACCTTGATATTGCTTATACAATTTATACTAAATTAGGATTACATCTCTCCACTTCTCAATTGCCATTGTGGATAGGTTGCTTAAGTAGGAAACACACAGTTCAAGTCTGCTTCATTCACATAGGTACACCCACCTAGGTCTGGTAGAGCCTAAAGAGAAGAAGATTCAATAGCATTAGTTGGTCTTGTTCGTTAGCCAAAAATGTATCAAGATCTTGGCAACCTCTTATTCTTTCAAACCAACATTTTTTAGACCTAACATGATGGATGCATTTAATTTCTATGTTATGATGATGATCATGATGATTATGATGGATGCATTTGATTTCAATGTTAAAATGCTATGCAATGTTCTATATGATGATGATGATATGATATGCTTATAGATTCAAATGATGATGCAACTGATGTGTTATGATTCTATGATGCTTTATGAATGATGCCTATGTGATGGTTTTATTATGTCAATGTAACGTGATGTATTTTATGTTTTTGTACTTTTCTCATGCAAATAGATAATGCAATGAACGGATGAATGATAAACGAAATGATCATATGATGGTGTATAGTTCTATGTGTTTATAATGTTTACATGATGATTATGCAATGATGATATGATAATGCATGATTGATGATTCTATATGTTTTATGAATGATGTTTTATGCTATGTGAGATGGATTTCAATTATGTAAATGGTGTGCGATGATATGTGATGTTTATACTGATTATGTATGGATGTAATGATGATGGGATGATGTATGAATGATAAATGAATTGTGATTATGTGATGCAAATGATGATATATGGATGATATATATAATGATGATGCAAATGATTATGCTTAATTGAGTTCACAAGACTTCAAAACCTCTAGGGCCCTAAGCTTAAATGAGTGAATCTATCCAACTTCCAAGAGTTGTGGGAAGGTTGCAGTAAGTTGATTATTTGTTAAGTTAAGCTTCACAAAACTTTACCTATTTCCCAACTCTCTTGGAAATTTGAAGAGACTCACTCATTTAAGCTTAGTGGACCATTATCTTAATGCAACTATATGAAATGATTTTGATTATGTAAATGAGATGCAATGCACTTCTTTTTGTGTTTTCTTATGTGAATATCATGATGTGATATATTGATGGATGAATACAAATGATGATGCAACTGATGTGTTTTCTATATGATAATGATGCATTTTTGGTAATGTCAAGTTTACTCAATCCATTGATAAGAGAGATAAACTCATTGTGAAACTGTAAAAACTTTGGAAATCCCATAGATACAGATGCAAAATAACATGGGTGCAATCTACTTAAACCATGTAGATCTAATATGCATATGTTGTCATTCATAACAACTGATTTCTTGTGATTTTTATCATCATTGAGCCTTTAAAATGTTGAAAGTGAGTACAAGCATTGATGTCATATTTAGACCATGATGACTACTTCCATGATTTTTGATATTACAAGTTAACACAAGCATCTAAGTATATTTAAACTGAGATGACCTAAGTATTGCTCGCGTAACCAGACAAGAGTTAACTATTTTCCTATGCAAATTAAAAATTTCATTAGTGATACTTTGTAGAGCATGTCCCGCGCCAATTTGCATAGTAATAGTGATCAACTCACAGACATTAGACAAAAAAATCATACTCCTTCCTAGTTCCTCTAGTTCATTACATCATCGAGGTGCTCCAAAGATATGATAAAAAAAATCAAAGTACAATAATTGAACATTCGTGTTTGACGTGATAAAGCCATGATTCAGAAGGAACATCATCCATTTGAATTTTGATTTTGGTTTGATTGATTTGGTTGTGTGATTTGGATGGTTGATGTGTTACTAATGGTGGTTGATGTTCAATGTTGATTTTACCTATGATCATGTTTGTTGTGTTTGTCCTACTGGTGTTTTTCTGTTGGTTCAAGCTTAGAGTTTATTGCCCCCAATGAGTTCAAGATTTTTCCCCCAATCTAGGGTGAGACACAACCGTGATGCCAGGATATGTACATGAGGCTTTCTGATGATAAGTAGATTGATGGTGAAAGTAGATGGTCGACATGCTCAAATAGATGGAAAAGCTAACCTATCACAAATAATGCCTGTTTACTAGTTTTTCACTACTTGTTTTTATTGCACTTTTTCAGATTTTTTCACTTTTTTTTTGTATTTTTCTGATTTTTTAATTTATTTTTGATTTTTGTTGTTAAAAAGATGCCTATTTGCCAGGTTTTCACTAAGGTAACCATTTTTTTAGGACATTTTATGATGTTTTTGTATTTTTCCCATGCACTAGATGATTCAGGTGTAGAATTTCTTGAGATGCAATCTATTGAGAGGTTCATCAAATAAATCCCCTTCTGGTGTGGACAACTGATATGCTCCTGCTCTGAAGATTGACACAATAACAAAGGGACCTAGCTAGTTTGGTTCAAATTTCCCCTTCTTCTCTCGATCCTGTTGGTTATGGGGATTTTATTTTAAGACTAAGTCACCAACCTGAAATGTTCTAGGCTTTACTCTATGATTGTAACTTTTGGATATCCTTTGTTGATATGCTTTTAGGTGATCCACTGCCTATTGATGACACTCATCCAATAGTTCCAATTCATGTAACCTAAACACTCTGTAGTTCTCATATGAAATGATCCCTTTTAGTGACACACGGTGTGATCGTAGCTCAAACTCAATAGGTAGAATGTCTTCTAATCGATAGACTAGAGCATAGGGTGTGGCTCCTGTCGGGGTGCAGATGCTAGTTCTATAAGCCCACAAAGTAGGGTTCAGTTGAACATGGCAATCATGTCCAACATGATTGATGTTTTTCTTCAATATTTTTAGGATAGTCTTGTTTGAGGCCTCTGCTTGGCCGTTTCCTTGAGGACAATATGGTGTAGAAAATCGATGCTGGATGTGAAACCTCTCAAAAATTTCTTCGACATCCTAATTCTTGAAAGGTCTGCCATTTTTAGTGATAATGGATTGAGGGATGTCATACTGACAAATGATATAGTTTATGATGAATGATGAGATTTGTTTTCCTATGATGGTAGTTAGGGGAACCACTTCAATCCACTTCGTGAAGTATTTAGTGGTTGTGATGATGAACTTGTGTCCATTTGATGAAGATGGATGAATCTTCCCTACAAGATGCAGTCCCCACTAACAAAAAGGCCATGTTGATGTGAAAGGTTGCGGCTCTTATGTCGGTGCATGTATTAGGTTCCCATGGATTTGACATTTTTGGCATCTTTTGACATATTGAAAAGACTCCTTCATATTTGGCTAGTAGTATCCCAAACGTAGGAGTTTCTTAGCTAAAGTTAGGCCACTTGAATGTGTGCCACAAATATTGTCATGAACCTTGAGTAAAGCAGTTTCAGCCTTGTTATGTTCAAGACACCGAAAGAGAGTACCATCAAGACCTTGTCGGTAAAGTACATCGGCTATTTGGGTGTGTCGAGCTGCTTGTTAGATGAAATTTTATTTTTGGTTTTGGGATAAATTGGGTGGGAGGGTATTGTCTTTTAGATAGGTGTATATTTTCTCATAGGTAGAAGCATTAGCTTCGGCTAGATGGTAGATAACTTGGGATTCGAGGTTGTCATAGGTGGGGTTAAAAAATTGTTCCACCATGAACTCATAATAGGCTTTCTTTTCAGGAATATGTAAGAGAGAAGCAATGGTATCCATGGCATCAACAGCTTTGTTGTCGCCTCTAGGAATTTGCTCAAATTTTATCTCCACAAAGTACTTTTTGAAGTCATCAACCATTCTTTTATATGACACTAGTTTATCATCCTTTGTTTGATAGTCATCGTTCACTTGGTTAATGACTAGCTGAGAATCACCATAGACATGCAACTCTGTGATCTTCCACTCGAATGCTACTTTGATTCAGATGATCAATGCTTCATATTCGGTTGTGTTGTTGGTGCAAGGAAACATCAGTCTGTAGGATTTGGGAATAGTATGTCCTTGTGGCGAGATAAACAAGATTCCTACACCTGATCCATGTTGGGTGTAAGAGCCATCAAAGTACAACATCCATTATTGTGTTGATATGGTTAGGACATCAGCGTCTAAAAATTCAATGCTCATCAGATGGTCATCTTGTAGTGGTGCTTCCACTAGTTGATCTACTATGACTTGACCTTTGATTGCCTTCCTGTCCACATACTTGATATCAAACTCACTTAGCATCATGACCCATTTGGCTAATCTCCTTGTCAAGGAAGCTTTGCTTAGTAAATACCTTAGTGGATCAATTTTGGCTATGATTTTAATGGTGTGAGTCAACATGCAATGTCTTAGTTGTTGGGTAGAAAATACTACCGCTAGACAAGATTTTTCAATGAAGGTGTAATTGATCTCATAGCCATTTAAAGTCTTGCTGATATAATAGATTTCCCTTTCCTTTCCTATAGAATCTTCCTATGCCAATAAAGCTCCCAAAGATATCTCAGTTGTTGCAATATAGAGTATCGATGGCTTTCCTTCGGTTGGTGGTATTAGTATTGGTGGTGACATCAAATATTGCTTGAGTTGATTAAAGGCTGCTTCAAATTTCTCATCCCATTTGAAAGAGACATTCTTGTGTAGTAGATGATTGAAAGGATGAGTCTTGTTAGCCAGTTGTACGATGAACCTCCTAATGGATTGGAACCTTCCTTGCAAAGATATGAGCTGACTAATGTTTTTAGGAGGAGGCATCTCCATGATGGCTTTAACTTTTTTAGGATCCACCTCAATACCTTTGGCAGACTTATGTATCCAAAAAGTTTAGTTGATGTTACACCAAACACACATTTCTTTGGATTTAGCCTCACATTGAATTTCTCCAGTCGGGTGAAGATCTTGTCTTTATTATAGATGTCCTCTCATGAATGAATTTTCTAGTAAATCATCTACATAGTACTCCATAAAGTATGCATCATGTCATGGAAAATGGTGGTCATTGCTCTTTGATATGTGGCTCCAACATTTTTCAACCCAAAAGGCATTACGTTCCAGCAAAAAGTGCCCCAAGGACATGTGAAGGCTATTTTGTCTTGATCTTCATGTGTGATTTTTATCTGATTGTAACTTGAAAATCCATCCATAAGTGATAACATTTCATGCCTAGTTGTCAAATCTACGATGATGTCTATGTTAGGTAGAGAAAAATCATCTCTTGGGAAAGCCTTGTTGAGATCCTTGAAATCTATGCATATCCTAGTGCTTTTATCTAGTTTTGAAAAATGCACAATGTTTGATATCCATTCGGCATAGTCAATAGGTTTGATAAATCCCACATCTAGCAATTTCTTCAACTTAGCTTTCACCAAAAGGGTGATATGAGGATGCATTTTTCTTAGCTTTTGCTTGACTGGTTTTATTCTAGGTGGTAGTGATAAATGATGCATTATGAGTTCTGGATCTATACCAGGCATGTCAGTGTAAGACCATGCAAAGTTGATTTTCCTTTCTTCAAAGAATTTAGTGAAGTTTGGATTTTCTTGCTCTGTCATCGATGCCACTAGATGTAAAGTCCTGACTATTTCATCTGTGCCAACATTGATGGATTGTGTTGGTTCAACCAACATTGAAGACCTTTCCTGATAGTACTTTGCAAGAGTGTCAAATATCCCATCTTTTGGTGCCTCAAAGAGGTTTTCACCATCAGATGTGCTCTTTATTTTGATTTTTTCTTGATCTAATGCAGCCATTGAATGGTTTTCACCATTAGATCCATTTTTAATGTTCATTGTTTTGCAGCTGAGAGATTTGGCACTCCCCTTGTCTGAAGAGTCATTATAAGGTTTGATGATGGAACATGTTTCAGGGTTATCAAAATAGAGGAAGTTTATGATGGTGTCATTGTTCGGAAAGGTGGGTATGTCAAGCAGCTCATATTGGTCCTAGTCAATCAATTCAGGGTGTACTAATGGCAAGGAATCGTTGGATTGGCTAAGGTTAGAAGGGGTGAGTGTCATGATGGAAATGTCATCGAAGTGTCCGATAGAAATGTTGATGTCCATGATGTTATTCTCCTCCAAATGATCTATCTCACTCAGAGTCTGATCGTCTTCACTCGAGTCATTGATATGTTGTGATCCATTTTCAAGTGGTCTATAACTTGATCTTTGTCCCTCCATATGCGTGGGTGTATACTTTTGGATCACATCAATTTCCTTATCATGACAAGACTCTTCAGAGAGGGAATCCCATTCATATTCATTAGAATCTATTTCAGAACCATCTCTTAATTGGAGGATTCTCTCAACAACCTGCTACCTGGTTTCTTCCTTTGATTCTTCTTTGTACCCTAGTCCTGTTTTGTCCTTGGCATGCAATGTGATAGGTTGTATTGGTTATATGATGCCTCCTTTCCTTTTACCGATAGGACCTTTTCCCTCATATCCCATCTTTTCCAAGATCGTCTTCCCTTTGCCATATTGCTCCGTTTGTATATTTGAGGTGGATGCTTGTGAAGATTCTTCATCCTTATACAACTAGTTTAAAACCTCCTTGTCATCTAATTCATCCACTAATGTGCCTGCTCTTACAAAGGTGCCATCAAAGAGTGTGGTTGGTTGTGATGATTGTTGTCTTGATGTTGATGGCTACCCATATGACTTAGGAGAAGATGAAAGTTGTGATAAACATAAGGATTTCTCAAATGAGTATTCCCCCATGCCTTTGTATTTCAATTGGACATTTTCAAATTATTTTGATAAGGCATTGAGTTGACCTTCTTGATTTTGTGGAGTAGGACTATCGATACCTTTTTCTCTTGGTTGATCCTTTATCTCAGGCTGGATTAATGAATAATTTGATGTACTTTCTTTACTTGAGGGAGTGGAATCACCAATACCCTTATCCTTTGATTGGTCCTTTTTCTCAACCCACTTTGACAAGGTATTTAGTTGTTTTCCATCATTGGATGAAACATGAGTTGAAGCTTCCCTGTTGTGTGGTAAAAAAGCATCTTGGGTGGTCTTGAGGGTGTTACAATATTGGGGGTTGTTGGAGTTAGCTGCAATAGTGATTTCCTACCCATTGAAAGGGAACTTCAAACACTGGTGATATGTGGATGGCACTGCTTGCATGTCATGGATCCAAGGACATCCCAATAGTATGTTGTATGTTAATTCTCTATCCAACACTTGGCATACTATATCTTTGACAATTGGTCCCACTTGAATAGGTAGCACTATCAAGCCTCGTGAAGATCTCTCCTTGTCATCATATTATTTTATTGTGATTTTCCTTCTATGAACAATAACATTTTTTGAATACCCAAGTGCATAGACAAGTTTCAAAGAAAAAATATTTAGGCTAGCTCCTCCATCTATTAGAACATGTTTAACACGGTGTTTGTGGATTAAGACCTCAATGTGGAGGGCATCATTGTGCGGATGGGTGGTAGATACATCATCGTGTTAAAAAAATGATAAGCAGTGCAGGGCAGTCAAATGTCCCACCATAGTCTGAAATTGGAAAAATTCCAAATTGTTTGGTACCATTGTGGTGACTAGAGCTTGTTCCAAGATTTCCTTGTGAGTGGGTGAAATCTTGAGAAGTTCTAATATGGATATTTGGGTAGGTATTTTTTGCAACTGATCAACTATGTTATATTGGGTTGCAGGGATAGCAGTAATTGCTTTGGATGTGGAAGGGGTAGCTCCTTTCAATGTTACCCTGGCTTGTCCTCTTGTGATTACATTGATCGGTGAATTGTTTTGTCCTTCTTTGATTTTGATGACATTAATTTTATTGTCATTTGTAGTAATGTTGGTGATCAGATTTATTGGCTCAAGTTCATTAATTTGATGTGGGGTGGTGTTGATATCATGATGCTGATTTTCAATTGTAGCAACGTTTCTTTGGCTCTTGATCTTGATGTCCTTGTTTGGATTCTCAACCACCTCAACACAAAGAATGGTAGAATCATAGGAATAGTTTATGTTTTTGCCTTTGGTTTTTGAAGAAGAAGATTCCCCTATTTCGTAATTGGGTAGAGGGTTCTTGAACACTCCATGATCATTGTTTGTTTGGAGTCCTACAAATATTGTCTTGTTGTCAACCAAGTCTTGTATCAAGTGCTTCAATTGCATGTAGTCATTGGTTTTATGTCCTTTGTTTCGATGAAAGTCACAAAAATGTGCATCATTCCACCATGGAGGCTTGACTTGTGGCTCCCAATTTCTTAACTTTGGTAATGCTATGACTTAGCTTCAAGAAGTTCCTTTAATGCTGATTTTGATGATTGTCCCAAAGGGGTGAACCTCCTTTGATTTGAGGATGTTCGATATGATGGTGTTCTAGATCCAACATTACCTTGACTTTTGCTTTGGCTGAAATTTTGGTTGTTGTTTTGGTTGTTGGGTGGATTGTTGTTCTGATTAGTTTTGGTGGCAACTGTTGTTAAGTTGAATACATGTTTTGCATTTTGGGTCTCAACTACTCCATCATTGTTTCCAATGTTTTTGTTTCATTGCCAAAAGTTTGGTTTGTCACCGCTATTGTAATTGTTGGAGGAGTTTGATGAGTTGTTTGCATTGTAAATTTTGATGACTACTCTCTTGATCAAAGCCTCTTCAATTTTTATTCCACTTTCAATCAATTTCTCGAAGGTAGTCAGACATTGTAATTCTAATCTGTAGCTCATCTTGTCATTTAGGTTATCGATAAAGATTTCTATCTTTTCTTTTTCATGTACAAGATGAGAATATTGTGCAAACAACCTCCTCCATTTTTGCAAAAATACAAGGAATGATTCACCCTTTTTCTATTTCAAATTCAAAGGTCCTTCATTGTTATGTCATGTTGAATGTTGTAAGAGTATTGGGTGATGAACTTGTTGACCAATTCTTCAAAGGTGTTAATTGGTGGTGCAAGTTTGGAGAACCGTTCAAGACATTGTCCACCTAAACTTCATGGAAACAATCTCATCGAGTATGTTTCTTTGTATGCAAATTCAAGACTCATGGTTCTAAATTACCTCACATGGTCTATTGGATCGGTTTTACCATTGTATTTGTTATACTTTGGGAATTCACAATGTTTGGGAAAAGGGATCATGTTGATACATTGATCAAATGGATATGGACAAATGTCTTGTATTAAGTATCATTTTGAGGTTTCCCTTTGCATATCAAGAATTTGTTGTTGAAGGGTCTTCATTTGATGAGTTAGGCAACCACTTGTTCTGGATCATTTTTAGGATTTTTGGGAGGTGCTTTCAATTGATTCACATCAAATTAATTGGGTAGTTTGACACCTTGTTTAGCTAGCATGAGTAAGTATTTTCCCCCATTTCTTTCAAAAATCTTTTCTAAGCATGTGTGGAAGTTTGGATCTTGTTTTTCATTTTGGATATCTTCCTCAGTTATGTCTTCCCCATCATTGTTGTGGATTCCATGGAAAGGATTCTCTTCAACTTTAGCCATGGTGTATTGAGTTTCAATGGTTGGAGTTTCAATGCCTTGAGTTCTAATGTTTGGGGTGTCGATGTTTTGTGTTTCAAGTTCTTTTTCCTTGAGTTTTTGCTTTTGTAACCTTGTTTGAACGAGCATACAAGTGTTATAATTTTGACTAAACTTTGATCTTTGTTTGGAAGAGTGCCAAGGATTACAACTAAGTCAAATAGAATTTGACAAATTCTAATGAGACTAAGTTTGATTTGATTATATAGCTTTGTTTCGTGATGAGAGGATGATAAATCCTAATGATGAAACTAGGCTTAATAATCAAAGGTGTGATAAGTTTGATAATTTAGGCACTTTGAGATGTTAGATCTTGGTTTAGGTTGGAGAATTCCACTTGTAGAGGTTATTTTTAACAAGTTTAGACTCTGTTGTACTTGAGGAATGATTCTAGGCTAAAGAAGATTCTGAATTTTGGTTTAAACTATGAAACAGGGGATAAATTTAACTCTTAGGTTTTGCATTTAATGGATGGGCTAAAATAGAGCCTGAATGCACTAAAAGTTTTGATAGATGTGCTAAAGAAGAGGATGGATGCACCAGAAAATTGCATAGATGTGCTGTAAGATTACCTGGATGCGCTATAAGATTTCTTGGATGCGTTAAAACAAAGGGTAGATGCGCTAAAATATGCAAGTATGTGCTATAACAGAGGGAAAATGCACTGGAATTTTGTACAAATGCACTATAAAAGAGGGTAAATGTGACGGAATTTTGCACAGATGTGCTATAAAATGCAGCGGATGCACTGAACTAGGAAAATGTCACGTTTTCTTGCAAGTTTGTTTAATTTTTCAGATTTTCTAGTCAAAGAATTGGTTGTTTAAATGGATGATTTTTGAATCAAGGTTTTCACTTCCAATGTATGATGTTTTGTTTGAAATTTGTTTAAAATTTTTTGGTAAAACACATCAAACATGTACAACTTAAGGCTATGTAGGATAATATTTACTGGATTCCCACTTGGATTTTACTCCAACTGTGCCAGCTTTTAGCAGATGCTTAGAAGCTTGACCCGACTGGCTCCCCTCCATGATACTCACTTCTATGGGGTAGCCAAGCTTCAATACCCATGAATCTCCCATGGCATATTTCTCATCTCTCCTAAAAGATGCAAAAATGTGGGGCGACTTCAAAGGTTAGACCTTTTGCGCCAATAAATAGAATAAGGATTTTGGCCTTGCTACAACAAAGGGTTCTAGTATAGGTATTCCGTTCATGGGGGATCATCCATACCGCAAGAGACCATTGCTTCCCTTCTTGTCGAAAAAATCCTCGTGATACTTGAACTTTCCTCAAGTACCCACATTTATATCCTAGTTGGAAGTCGCTTGGCTTTAGTGTGTTACCGGTTGGGTTGTTCCCTTGGGTGATTACTTTTTTCCACAAGGCAGACCCTCTAAGGATAAAAAAAATAAAAATGAATGGGTCTAGCTTTTTGGTCACCCAGTTAAGGGGAAAGCATATGCCTACCATTCATCAAGCATGAAAGACATGGTGTTCTTTAACCTTTTAATTAATCTAGATGCCTATCTTAATCAAAAGAAAGCATTAAATAACTCCAGACCTTGCATAAATCATTAGTAGTTTGATAAATTTGTCTTTGACCAACGTATCACCCACCTGCAAGCATAAAATAGCAATTAGTTTCCAGATTTTGCAAAATTACACATATGTGCTAAAAAAATCATTCAATGCGCTAAAAGATCATTCCAATGCACTAAAACAACTATTTTATGCACTAAAAGAACTGATGAATGTACTAAAAGAAATGACGAATGCACTAAAAGAAATGACGAATGCACTAAAAGAAATGAAATGCACTCCCTGAATGATCTAAAACACTTGTTGGATACACCGAAAGAAATTTTGTATGCACCGCAACAAACCTCAGATGAGTTGAAAGAGTTGTATGCACTGAAACAAAAGTTGTATGCGCTAAAAGAGTTGTCGTATGTGCCGAAACAAAAGTCGTATGCATTGAAAGAGTTATCGTATGCACTAAAAGAGAAGTCTTATGCACTAAAAGAGTTGTCGTATGCACCGAAATAGAAGTCGTATGTGCTGAAAGAGTTGTCATATGCGTCGAAAGAACTCACAATCACGCTAAAATGTCACGTCTAGCCTGTTTACAATTTTTTTTCTAGAAAATTGTTAAAAATGGGGTTGGGCCCCACCGTGGGTGACATTTTGTGTATGTGTGAATGTGGGAGAGATAGAAAATCAATACTAAAGCACACAAACATCAATGAGATGTATTATAGTAAAGATTTGAATTAAAGAAACTACTCTAATTGCAATTAAATAAATCTTTAAAAATGTTCCATTGTCCTCTATTCTCAAGGATTCATTAAATCATTTGGCTCTCAAATTTTATGTGCGCACTATGATTTTTAGAATGACAACTTGAGAAATGAGATGTTTTTCTAAATGCAAGAAATCTAAGTTCCTACATGAAACTATGTGATGACAACCATGATACTATGATGATGGTGATATTGATAAATGGATAATGATGCTAACTTATGTGATGCAAATGTTGTGATAAGGGGCTAAAATGATTCTACATATTCTCAAATAACCATTGACATGGTAATCTAAAATGCAACTATAAAGTAAAACATGATTTAAAATGCAACTATAAAGCAAAACATGATTCTAAGTTAACATGATGCTACAATGCAAACTTGTTAAAATGCTAGCTAACTATAAGACTCCAAATGCTCCAATGCTCCAAAGATATTCCTACATAATAAATCTACTCAAATGTGGGATGCCAAATACTATGGAAAATGGTTGTATTTATAGGCTTTTCCAAGCATCTTGTGATGTGGCAGTGATTGACGGTCTAGATTCAAACAAGAGGGATGAATAGTGGAGATGGAGAGAATCAAGAAGGATGTTCCCTTGACCAAAGACAACATGCCAAATGGATGAAGGAATCAAGTGTGTGAGGAAAAGACCATGTGTTAAAAGTTTGTTGAAGATAATTCTAATTTAAAAATTAGAATTATTTAATTTCATGTGACCTTGGTGAGGTGGCATCAAAGTTGTAGACATATGCTTGAATTCCAAATTTGGGATTAGTGAAACTTAATTAAATAAAACAAACTATAGAAATTTGTTTATTTAATTAAATTAGAGGAATGCAATTTTAGATTTGGAGAATTAGAAGATATGAACTATATATATAAATTGAAATTTATTTATAAGTAGATGAAATATTAATTAAATAACTAGTATTTAATTAATTAAATGTCTTGACCGTTTTTAGGTGTATACAAAATGCATTTGTTCAATGCTTGCATTTTCTCAAAAAATGATAAAAATAGGCTATAGAATGCATAATTTAGGAAATTAGAGGGTCAATCAAGCTCAATAGTTTAAGGGGAGAAAAACATAGTGTGAAATTGTCAAGGGTGATAATTTATGACACTACATCTTTTAATCAATCTTGTTTGGAATGTCTTCCTCATATTGAAAATTGGGCTACAATTAACTTCTCACATTTGGATTTTGGATTTAAAATAAATAAGTGTCTTTCAAACCCCAAGATCTACTCATGTATGCTCTCCTCTTGTGCTTAGAAATGATCTTGAGGATCATACATAAGTGATCTTATTTTTTTAAGGGGCCTATATAGAGAAGTGATCAAACTAGGGGATGACCTCAACTCCCATGTTCCAAAAAATTATAAATAGCGGGAGGTGAATTGAAAGACATGCCTATTAGAAGTGGAACATTGTCAATATTGATTAAGTCTCTAAAAAAATATACTTTAGAGAAGTGAAGGTGGAGAGTGGATTACCCTTTCCTCTCAGTTGTTTGGGATTATTCCCTTTCATCTATGAATTAAGGTCTCACATACCCTTGTGGTATATTTGGAGGATACCCCTAGCTGATTTTTTGAATCCTAGTCAAAACTTATTGGCCATATCCACTTGTGTAGATTTGTTGGTGTGTCTTATGTGCTTGATTATTTAAATAAACCACCTTCCACTTGAAACCAAAGTGGGGATATCCATCCAAGATTGAGCCTAGGAATTTTCTTATTTATATAATTGATTTAGGTATTTATCATTTTAGCATAAATTTACAAAGGTTCAAAAAGAAATTCAAATAAAAAAAGTATCAAAAAAATCAAGAAAAATAAGATTTTTTTTTTTGCATAACGTTCAAAATTGGGTCTTCCAATCATTGTGCATTTTCAATCATTTTAGTTTTAAATTGCATCTCTTGCCATAGAAAATTGCATTTTCAGTCATATAGGGCTGAAATGAATAACCTCCTCTGAAAAAAATGACGATCAAGATAAAAAAGGCAATAATCTACTCGAATAAGATGGAAAACAAAGGAAAACATCTAGAACTTAAAGATAAAAATGACACATGAATCTGCAGGAGTGACCCCAACGACACTACTCAACATGCAAGATGCAAGTTGAAAATTGTTTGTTGAAAAATTTGTCCTTTAAAAAATAAAATTATAATGGCTCCATTATGCCCAAAAGAAGAACTAATTGATCACCAATAGTTGGAGAGATCACCGTTGCATTGGTGATCTTCCTCTAAATTTTAGCTGAGGTACAACTCCCTCTTCTGATATAATTTTGATTTTTAGAATTTTATGAAATCTGAGATATGCTTTTGACTAGAAATAAAAAAAGGTAGAATAACATCTATCCATAACCATGAAATAGATGATATTGAAATTGATTTAAAAAGACTAACTATGTTGAAAAGTAAATGGGAAAAACTCCCAGATCAGACTATCAATGTAGTAAGTTGACTCGACTCACACAATTTCAACACTCAATGCATATATTTGAACAAAACACCAAAGAATAACACATTCCCACAGGGAAGGAATATCCATAACACCTATCTAAGCTCACAGACTTATTCATAAGCATTAAGTATTTCATCCAAAATTTACGCTCATAGACAATAAACATCTACAACAAATAATTAAAACTACAAAACTGATCCTCCAAATTAAGACCAATTTTTCTCTTATGTATCACATAGTACAAGGGGGATCAAAATTTTGGACGTTGAACCATCCAAATTAAACATATTTATAGTTTTTAAAATTATAACTATCACCAAATTCTTGAAATAATTGAATGAAATTGATTCTTTGAAAGAATCACAAACATTAATCTCATCATCACATAAATAGCTAAAATAATTGCCGATAAGATGAAAAGTTTATCATTGAGTGGCTAAGCATTTGGATCACAGAGACTTCTTCTAGTGTTGGCATTTGTTGAGTTGAAGCACACATTCTTTGTAATCATTCAGTGCCCATGATGATGGAATCGACTTGCTATGGGATGATCACATTCTTTGTCCTCAACTGCCAAGTTTCCTTGTTAATATGAATGGGCTCCAACTTATGTGGATATTTTTGATTGCATTGGTGATCTTCCTCTAAATTTTAGTTGAGGTACAACTCCCTCTTTTGATATAATTTTAATTTTTATATTTTTTTGAAATTTGGGGTATGATTTTGACTAGAAAGAAGAAAAGGTAGACTAACATCTATCCATAGCCATGAAATAGATGTAATTGAAATTAATAGTCCAAATAAAACATATTTATAGTTTTTAAAAGTATAACTATCACCAAAGTCTTGAAATAACTGAAAGAAATTTATTCTTTGGAAGAATCACAAACATTAAGTTCATCATAACATAAACAACTAAAATAATTGTAGAGAAGATGAAAATAAGTTTATCACTGAGGTGGCTGAGCATTTGGATTGCAAGAGACTTCTTCTAATGTTGGCATCTGCTGATTTAAATCCATATGTGCTTTGTAATCATTCAATGCCTGCATGATGATGGAAATCTCAACATGTTGTGGGATGATCACATTCTTTGTCTTCAACTACTAGGCTGCCTTGTTAATACGAATAGGCTCCAAATTACATGTGATAATGATAGGGGAGTCTTCATGCCAAGATAATGCATAATCGATCCTAGCTAACTTCTTCAATGTCTCCTTATCAAACACCTGTTCCCATGACAAAGTATCAACTACTTTCAAGAATCCATCTTTTAGGTCCTCAACCATGGCAAGACCTTTATTGTTAGCCTTCATTATTTGACATCCAAAATCAAATTTTTTTATTAAAATTGTTATTGAGACTATTACATTCCTTTATCAACTTGCTCTATTCCATAAAGTTTTGTCATATGATAGAAAAATTCCATTCTATGCTTTTCTTCCATATAACAACCCAGGGGTCATCTTTAGATGAAATAATTTTCTCTCACACAAATTTCTCCATACCCATTGCAATAATCTTAGCTAATTCCTAATCAGTACATATCCATTGTGACTCCTCCCATTTACAATTAACCAACTTTAATTTAATTGAATTCCTCAAAAGTACAAATTCATCATATACCTTCTTCAACTTTTCAATAATAGGAGGCCACTTTGTTTTTATTTCAGGTACCCACTCCTGAACAAGTTTTCCATACTAATTATCCTTCTCAATCTTACTCATCATGGATTTTTTGAATACAAAATTAGGATCAAAGGTAGGGATCACCTAATTGAGAAGTTGGGGAGAAGGGCCTATTAAATTTATGAGACAACTAGAGATCTAAGTTCTACTGCTTCTTTCAATTTATCTTTATCCCATTTGTCTTTCTCCATTCTCTCTACTTGCTTAAAGGTTGTGACTTGAAAATTATGGACATCCCAATGTCTACTAGGTGGACCTAAATCCACTTTGTTATGCTATAATCAGCTATAGTAGCTTGATTAGGACCCTTTTGTACTAACAATTATGCAATTTCCATAAACAATCATCTAGAAGCTTAATATTCCATTAAACTAGAAGTTATCTTTAACTTCTTAACTTTAGGGGTTTTCTGTAATAGCTTTCTAACTACATCATCTTCTGGTAGATTGAACCATACCATTTTCCTCTTTTGAGAGAGATAACTTTCTAACCAGGAAGGGTCGGGGGGAAGAGGTAGCATCAAGGTTTTGGGAAGTCCCAGGTGTAGAGAAGCGAATAAATCTATTAAGAGGAGTCTTTGTTGTACTTTGAAAACCAAAATAAATTGAAGTTTTACCTCTTTGTGTGCTCCCTCATGGAATATCCTAAGATTGGTTAGGTTTCTCTTCATGAGTCTCCACACTCTCTCTTTTAGTTTCTTGCCTTTGTTCACCCTCTTCTTGTTGATGCTTAGTTTCCTTTTCTATTTGTTCTTTAGTTATGATGTCAGGGAGGGGGCCTTCACCACATGCTTTCTAATGACCTCTATTCTTCTTAGGAGGATATTCTCCATATCCACTATCACTTGATGATGTTATGTTTAGTTTCAATGGTGTCGTTGATACTAAAGGGGTTGCACTTGCATGACTAGTGCTAGTTTTCTCCCCATCTCCTCTCTTGTCTTTTGGTGGGGATTTTGTAGTTTCTCCCTTCTTGGAAAGATGCATTTGAGTTCTCCTTAAGGTTACTATAGTCCTGGCATTGAAATATTTGATTTGTCTGCTATTCCAATCAATTGTCTATGGGGGTTGCAATTGCACCTTGCTTATAGAAATGGGATCTGGTATCAAATAAAAATTGTCATCTTCAACTCCTCTTATATTCCATCCCAATTTAAAATTGAAAATATGACCTAGAGTAAGCCTCATCCAATTCCTCTTTCTCACTTCATTATCATCAACAAATTCAAAGAACTTGAAAATGAAGTATACTTCAATTCAAAGAAGAACCTGACAATGCTTCCCTTTTGTAGAAATATTAACCTTCTATCACCAAGAGAATATTTGGGAAGGTTGCTTACTTGGTATTAAGTTGTTAATTTCAACTGAATTACCCTTTCACATGTTGACTGTATCTTTGTTTCTCTTCACTTTCAGGACCCCAATTCTCTTCTTAACAATAAAAATAACTATGCCATAAAAGAAACTTAATTCACACATGATCAAGCATTTATTTCACCCACTCGGCTCTAACAACATTAAATTTCTGACAAGTAAGCCACTTGGCACCAATTCCAGACTCCGTAATGTACTTGATATGATTATACTTTCAAAATTCTCTTAGAACTAACCTAGGACCTACCAAAGTTCAAAAAAATTGCCTAAGTCCACTTAAGGTATTCTTCCCTTTATTTTGTACAAATTTCCTTAATTAGAGTTAGGATAAGTTATAAGACTTCCTTCAACTCTAACAAGGGTTTCAAAACCTCCAAAGTCCCATTTCCTTTTCTTTAGATACTTGTTCTACTTCATAGATTCTTTAAAAAATAAGTAGGTTAGAAAACCCTCATGACATTTGAAAGAGTATTAACTTCACAAAAGACTAACTGGGAAGATAACTTAAAAAAATAAATGGCTTGATAAATACTAGAGCTAGTAGAATAACAAGTCAGGAGTATGTCATTGGAGTTTGACATGGTTTTAAAACTTAGCCAATAACCAATGGGAAAAGCTAAAGTGTGAAATAGTAAAGAATAATGGTAGTGTCGATGAATTATTGGGAACTACACAATTAGACCAAGATTTAGGCAACAAAAATATAGGTACTAATAGTTTGAAGAATATTGATCAAATGAAAAAGGAAGGTTGCCTCCAAAAGCTAAGAATCCAAGAATGTCCATATGGTAAATGCTCCATCTCACCGAAATGCATGGGGTAACCAACTATTGCATTTTCCTAGTACATAAGAACAAGAATTAGATACATAGATCTCTCCAAAACAAAACCAAGGAAGCATTAACACCAATAGTAGAAACCCCCCATAATGTGGAAAGGGTGACCCAAGTCAGGGACACTGAAACTATGTGAAACCAAGAAGTGCATGTAGGAGAACAAGGAACATTTAAATGTGCAATTGAAATAGTACCTACAAATAAAAGGGTGTGCAAACTAGGGAACACATGCATGAGAAAAGAATCAATGGGATTCAATGTTGTCATGAAAGGAACACTCACTTGACAAAGGTGTGAAGGAAAAACAAAGGAACTCACAACCCACCCATAACACTTTATATCATAGTGTGAGTACAAAAGGCATAACAAAATATGAAAAATCCCCAAAAATCAAACACCAAAATGACACTTTATCTCATTACATCTACAAAAGAGAAATTTACATTTAAAAGATATCTATAATGCCCAACTAGAAAAAAATGCTGGAAATACATGTGGAATAACCCAAAACAAGTCATCTCATGCAAACATAAAGTTTCAAAGAGATAAAACATCCAAGTAATTCACTAGAGTGTGAAAACACAAAAAAATGAATAAAATGTACTTGGATTTTTTTTGGAAAAAGCGCATGGATGGCTATAAAGAGCTCTAAAGGACCATCCCAATGTTGCTAGAATCACGAAAAAATGAAGAAACAAGTCAATATTTGTGAGATCAAAAGTGAAAACAACATATCTGACTTCAATAGGCCGTAAAATGTACCAACAAAAAATTTGAGAAAAAACTAGTACCATTGGATAGTGCTCAAAACCAACTTTTTGATGATATCTCATTTGCCTAATTTTGATAATCGAGAAAAAAGTTAAGCCCCTTGAATTTTTTTTTCCAATTAGAGCACTAGAGGCAAAAAAGCTTGGTTGCTTGGGGGACCAGGTGTTGGAGTGCATGGGGCTTAGGGTGGAGCCTCTGGTCACCCATGTGACCATAGGGTGTGTTGTAGTAGGCGCAAGGGCTGAAGTGAAGCTCCTAGTATCTAATAGGACTGTTGCTCGACTGAACAGGGCTTGCGGGGGCTAAAATGGTGCTCTCGATCACTGATGTGACCCTGGGTGGAAGCAAAGGGGTTTGAACAGTTTGGGTGGTGGGGGCTAGTGACTATATGGTGGCTAGTGGTGGAGGGCATGGTTGCTAGGGTTCCACTCCATGGGTGGAGAGCCCTTAATATAGTGCAATGATTTTTTATTTTATTTTACATTGTATGGTATGATGATTGGGAGGTCGTCCAACTTCCCAAGTAAAAAGATGCCTCAAAAGTTCTTGACATCAAAATTAGGCAAATTTATAGACAAAATTTATTGATTCAACCTCATGAATGTAATAGTGAGGTCCTTTTTGTGCCAAAGTGCATAGAAAATTCACCCAACTACAAAAATTATAAAAAAAATAATGGAGATTTCAGACATGAAGTCCTATAACCCTAGTTGAACAAAAAACTCAAAAATTGAGAAGGGGTTCATTGAATCCATGCTCTGATACCATGTTAGAATTGTGAATAACACAAGACACAAGATTAAACAACAAACACAAACCTTCCATGCAAGAGCTTTGCAATTTTTTTTTTTTCTATTCCTCAATAATAAAAACTTAATAAATGAACCTCAAAAATCTTCAAGGAGATCTTTAGTCTAGATAAAACAATGGGAGTTGACTGCTTTATAGGAGCAACCCTAAATGATAAAGAGATTAGATTATGAAAAATTTCAACATCCTATGTGATGAGACAAAATGATCTAATAATAGCTCACTTCTATGAACATAAAAAAACACTCCTAAGTTTAGCTGAAGGGCATGCAAATAAATTATATTAATAATCAATTAAATATTAATTAATTATTAGCTAATGCATGATTACTCTAAATTGTGCATTTTCACTTATTTCAGTTTCAAATTGCATCTCTTGCCATAGAAAATTGATCAAATTTTAAAAATCAAAACCTAAAACATTTTGAAATTGCTAAAACTACACTTCCAGGTATTCTGTTGCACATCTGGCTTGTCCTATGGCATATTTCACACATCCTGCAATGCTTCTAGGTAATTTTACAGTGTCTTGGGTCCACCTTGTAGTGTTTTTGGGTCATTCCGCTATGTTTTTGGAGTATTCTAGGTCAATTTTGGATATAAACAATGTCCTTAAAATTTTCAAAAACGTATCACAATCAAAATTTATCAAAACAATAAACCATAGTTTAAATAGATATTTCATTGGTATTGTCTTATTTTCCTTGATACTAATTGAGGAACAAACAACTTTTTAGTATCTTTTCATATCATTATCAAAGTTTATCAAAGTTCAAATTTTATCTTCTATCCTTTTTTCTTTATATCATATCATTTATGGATATACTAGCTTGAGAGCTTCAAAGCTACTCTTGAGTTGAAAACCTCCACTCTTTATCAAGTTTTCTTAGACTCACAAGTCTAGTTCAAGTGGACTTTATCAATATCGATCTTTATCATTTTTCTTGGACTCAGAAATCTAGTTCAAGTAATGATCTATCATTTTATCAATCAATATCATTATCATAATTTGGAGATCCAACTTGGCCATGACTATGTTGATGCTTGAAAGAAGAGGATAAGGATTGGACTATATAAACCCTAGGTTGATAGCATAAGGCCCACTATATTTGTATCAAAAGTTAGAAAATGATTGCTTTGTTAGTTGTAAATTTTGACTAGTTGTATTTATTATTTTTTGGTGATGTGTGTGTGTTTGTGTATATGTGTATGTATGCAATACATATATATGCATGCATATATAAATATATATATTGTTAGTCAACACTCCTAGTGGCCAAAATAATATCAGGATCATGAAGGTCTCAGATAACTACATCATGTGGGGTAAACTTGACTATCCTATTGGTGCGGGATTGAAAAATATGATACACTAAAAGAAGTTTGGTGGATATATTAGGAACAACAAGAAATTTTTGAAGAAAACCACCCTCAAGTGTGATATTACCTAAGCTCAAAACTGAAAGTTGTGAAGAATCCCCAACTACAATCTAAGTAGTGCTACAATCTGAAAGGGATGAGACCAAATCCTGAGAGGGTGTCATGTGATGTGTCACACTGAAATCAAGTATCCATGGAGATAAATAAGGAAAGGACCTTGCAGAAAGAACACGACCTTTACCTGTAAAAGAATATTTGAGGGTTGAGATGTTATGCTACTACATGGATTCCTCCAAAGACTCTAATATTTTCCAACATCTATGTGTTGGATATCCCTCTTTACCACAAAAATTGCAAGGTTCTAATGATTTATTCTTTGTCTTGGAGGAAGACTCCCCATACTTAGAATATTTTCATACTGAGGAGTGGTTTGAGGTTTTTGTTCTGACTTCTAAGATGGTTATTGAGAAACATTCACTACTTGATGAAGAGTTTATTTTAGGATTTTGTTTCTTCTTGTCTTTCCCTTTGGATGTCTGTGCTACCAATGCCTAGGTTTTAGAACCAAAAAGAGAATCAAACAGAGTCAAATTTTCCTATTCATGAGTTAAACACTCACATAAAACCTTGAAAGTTAGCATGGTAAATGCATCACACAATACATCCATAGTAGAGTAGAAAGTAGAAGAGAAGACTTGAAATGGCCTTATAAGCTTAGATAGAATTAGGAAAATAAATTCTTTGTCATTTTTATTCTTCCCACAACCTTACAAAAGAGATCTAGTGACTTAAACTTTTGCAAGAAGTCCTCAATGGAAGGGAAAGAATCAGGTACAAGTGATGTTAATTCTACCTCAATTTGAAGATGTTACACCTCGTTGCTTATTTACCAAATACTTTAACTTTTATAAGTAAATATGATTTTAATGCACATGATTATGTCTTGGTGATGTTTGATGAATGAATGAAATGTATGAATATGAATTATGATGAAATTACTTTTTAAATGATTTTAATGATGCTTATGTTATATTATGAATGCGATTTATATGTTATCAACTAACTATAAACATGTTGCTCTAAGTTGGATGCAGGAAAGTTTGAACCCTCCAGTGGGAGAGGGAGAGCATCACCTAGGAGAATATATTGGTATTGGAACAATTTGTATTTCTATCTAAGTAGATGCACACACTCACTTGCATAGGTTAGAGTAACCTTGTCGAGTCAGTCTAAAATTTGTATTTGTAAGTGCTAAACCTAAGTTGATAGGCCTATATGGGATATATATGTGTAGACACTTAAAAATGTCTTGAATGATATCACACACTTGAATATGATATACTAACACTGTTTCATCCTAAAACCCATCCTCTTTTTGCTTAATTGATCAAAATATCCTAGCTATTCAATTTAATTAATTACACAGTTTTCATCTATTAATTTGATTAATCTAATGAGGTTAATTCTTCTCCCTTTCATGCTAACCTTTCATCTTGTTAAATTGGATAAATCAAAAACATTTAATTTAACACCTTAAATCCTCTCCTTTCAATTAAATAATATTAATTATTTGAATTAAATGCCATTTTGACTTGTTTTCATTAAATAAGTTAATTATTTAATGAATATCCTAAATTCCCCTAATTTGCATAATTGAAACTTTGCTTTAATGATCAAATTACTAATTAATTCTAACTCACCCACTTGTAAGGGAATATTCTTTGAGAATATTCCTCCTTT
>VDFB02063104.1:0-28691 GCA_007258455.2 Sequoia sempervirens
GAAGGTTTATTCTACAAACTCACCCTGTACTCTTTTCTTCAAGAATTTGCCACAGTTGCACCGCTATACCACCTCTCTTCTTCTGATCAAAAGCATTGCACCATGTAATAAGCTTTGATTAGTAAACGAAGACCATTTGTTTGTTTTTCTAAAAGAATAGCAATTAAGCTCAAGGAAATGACCAAAATGCAAACAATTCCCAAAATTACAATTGCAACATATAATACTATTACTGTGATGGATACTAATAGCCAAATCCATTAAAACACTAGCAAACATTTTTTAGGTTCAAGAGACAGAAGTATAAATGTAAATCAGATTAACTACACAAACTAGTTACCATAGGTTCTTGTACCACAAATCTTCTACCAATGAATTTAACTACTCTACGGCAACATTGCAATTTGAATTTTAAAACATATTCGACATAGTTTTTTATAACCCCAAGATACAATTTTTTAGCTTCCTAAGCATTCAGTCTAAGTTTTCCAATTACAAAATCTCAAATTGTTGTTTGCTTTGTATGTTTGTTCCTTGAATTTGGTCACCAGGCACAATGTACACAAGGATAATTGTAATTTTTTCTTTCTCTTAACTACTATGTATTCAAAGACTACTTAACAGCTACCTAATTAATTAGTTATCTAATGATACAAGGATAAATGACAAATATGGAATTCACTACTTTAACATGTCTGAAATGTCACATGGACCTATTAGCTGACACGCTACATTTACTGTGACTTTTGAGTGCTTAATCCATCTACATGCAAGTACAAATCACAACCCATAATTACAATGTCCACAAGGCTATTTATAATTATTTCTTTCTTTCTATTATTATGTATTTAAAGACTACTTAACAGCCACCTAATTAATTAGATATCACATGAAAGAAGAGTAACTGAGAGCTACCAACTCCATAAAAATGCCAAAGTTAACATGTGAATATCAAGGTGTCCAGATTTAATACTCATTGCATTCCCCAGAAGCCCATTTTCCTGAGAAGTTTTATAAATCAGTTCACTTGCCTTACAAATGCTTTTTACATGTCTACCTATGAAAACAGTAACCACGACATCTGACAGAATTTAAATGCTTGCTGGCACAAAAAAGGTTTATACTGCACTCTTTTCTCTATCTCTGTGCAAATGAAAATTTGTATTTTGCTATGGTAAATTCTCTAGTGCATTAGGTACTTTGGCACAAAATAGGTTTATATTGCATTCTTTTCTCTATCTCTGTGCAAATGAAAATTTGTATTCTGCTATAATAAATTCTCTAGTGCATTAGGTACTTTAAAGCGCAATTTTTTGGATGTTGCTCTTGTTCCAGGTTTGATTCTTTTTGGGCGTTATAACTACCTACTGTTGTATTAGTTTCCCATTTTTTCTTCTACATATGCATGAATATATATACAACTAATCATATATAATAGTTTTTCTTTCACGAGTTTTGTCAAACAGTTCTCCTATTTTTTGTATGCTCTGATTGTTTGCATTTATGCCTACGAGGACTATAACCACGACTTTTAACAAAATCCCTCTATCCTTTATGCTTTGATGACAACGGAAAAGCTCAAAGCAACACACTGTCGACTCATTGTTCGCAAGCTCTCATTATCGCACATGCTGGCATAATTTTCGTTCCAAAGTACTTTTTATGGGACCGCTTTGCAGTAAACCAAAATATCCAAACTTTATAGGGCTCACATGCATGAAGTAAAATGGACAAGAGGGTTTCTACATAATTCCTATCAAATGCAAATATTTTTTCTTCTACAAATGCATCAATATAAAAACAACTAATCATATATAATAGTTTTTCTTTCACGAGTTTTGTCAAACAACTCACCTATTTTCTGTATGCTCCCATTGTTTGCATTTATGCCTACGAGGACAATAACCACGACTTTTAACAAAATCCCTCTATCCTTTATGCTTTGATGACAACGAAAAAGCTCAAAGCAGCACACTGTCGACTCATTGTTCCAAAGCTCTCACTATCGCTCACGCTGACATAATTTTGGTTCCAAAGCCCTCTTTATGGGTCCACTTTGCAATAATCAAAAAATATACAAACTTTACAGGGCTCACATGCATGAAGTAAAATGGACAAGAGGGTTTCTACATAATTCCTATCAAACGCAGATGAAACCTTCGCATTTCAACAAGTAATTCGAATAGATAATACTAAAAGTAGTTTAACATACGAATTTATAGTCAAAGTATACGAATGCCTTAAAGCACTATGAAACCTTGCTTGCATTTCTCGTATCACATAGACGAAAACAACGAAAAGTTACCTCTTGTGACCTCAAGCAATTCGTCTCTCGTTGTCCAGTGTGTAACTCTGCAACTCCAAAATCCCCTGCTCCGCCACACAATAGAGCACTATGAAATTATCACCTCAAGTAACTCGTTTCTGGGTCTGGACTTTGCAACTATAACATCTTCTGCTCAGTCGCTACAAGCTCTTCTCAGAACACGCACTTACAGAACACAAAAACAATAGACGCAAAGTAATAGAGATGCATAACAAGTGGCTTAACTCTATATTAAATGACCAAAGTACCCTGCCCACACGTGGCCACCAAGCCATTCCAGCGCCTTCACCTCGAGCCAGATGCCATTTAATGCATTTAATTTGTATTCATGCATTACGTACATCTACCCGCCAATTTTGTAAACTATGCCTTTGCTTAAATTTATTTAATCAATTTATGCACTCGCATTTTCCTGATATTTTAATGCATTTAATCTGCATTCATGGATTACGTACTTCTAGCCGCCAACTTCTAAACTATACCTTTGCTTAAATTTATTTTCTCAATTTATGCGTTCGCATTTTCCCGAATTTTTAAAACAATAATGATTTATAAAGCTACTCGGATGAATAGAAAAATAGATAAATGCTAATTTTCCAATATATAAAATAGGTCTCCAAATTCAAACTATACAAAAAAATAAGTAATATGTTAAATAGCGAAATGTGATTGGCCGATGCTGCGAGTTAAAAGCATTTCGGGCGAATGCATAAGTATTCCTCCCTGCCGCAGGAACTAATAAGCCCAATTCACAATTTCGAAATTATTCATGTTAGTCCGAGAGACCAAGTTCCTAGGAAATATAAGTCCTTACCAAAACAAAATCATTAAATTTCCACGTGAGGGGCATTATTCAGGCACGGCACTGACACGTAAGTTGGATAATGAAGAATTGCAATTTGCGGTTATGCGGACAATCGCTGAAACATAGGGAATGCAGAGGCGAGAGGCGGGGGACAAGGATAGCAAGAAGTATCGTCGCTGCCACGTGGACACCAGCATGTACAGCTGGCGGTTCTCGATACCTCACCAACTGGTCAAAACTAAATTCCCCTTCAATGCTTAGCCACTCCGCTTGTTTAATAATTCTCCCCATTCTTTCTTCTACAAGAAGTTGGAAGGGAGGGAGGAGGGAGCAGTTACACTAAATCTCTATACATACTCAACCTACTGCTCAAACCTCCCTTTCTTTTCTATTTTGCACGCTGCACCCCAACGCTCTTATCCTTTTTGGTCCGCCATGAATTTTCCACAGAAAGGATTGGGGGTTTGTGCTGGCGGTTTGTAACTTTTCTCTTTGCTGTCACTTTGTCTCCCTGTTAATGGTAGGGTCGTGCGGTCTCATCTCTCTCTCCTCTCTCTGAGCAGACCGTTTTTTCTCTCGTATCTTTACTTTCTACTTAGTTTTTATTGTCTTCCCGACCTGTCACTATCTCAGGTGGCCTGTCATTATCAAGCAAGGCTCGGGGAAATTGCGCTGGTGAATGTTTCAGCCCCCTCCCAGCATATCAATCGACATTTGATGGGTAAGCTGCCGTTTATTTTACGACCTTAATTTCTTTAGTTTTGATTTTCTTTCCAGGGGCTTTTCAAACAATCTCTGTATTCAATATGAGATTTGTCAAAGGTAAGGTTGTAGTTTAATTGGTTGAGTATAATTGAAGAGGATGATGGTACGTTTCTTTATTATGTCATAAGATTCAAACCTGGAATGGTATCTGCACAATCTTGATGGAATGAATACCCGAGTTGTTAGCTCTTGATCGAAGGGTATTAATGATGAAGAGGTATTGGTATAAATTTTTGTTTCTATATCAAATAAAAAAGAACTTGTGAATTATATAAAATCCTCTGTATAATATATGTTTTTTGAAATTTGAAGTTCTAATTTTTTTATTATTGAAAGGATAAAGATCTTTGTAGCCTCTGTTTTCCTAAAATTTGTCTCGAATTCTAACCCATCTTCATACGTTATCGTATCAAGCCTTTGCACCTAACATGAATTCATTCATGATGTTTTCAAATTTAATTGTGTTGTTTTGAAATTTTGCTACGGAGGAATTTCTTTGATTAGATTCGTCTTCCAAAGTCACCTAGAACTTGCACCAAATCTGTGTCTGTAAGCCACACAGAGTTGGAAGTAGAATTTTAATTGATCTCAATACTTATTGGAGGAGATTTAAACCCTGGGGGCTTGCTATGAGATTCTAGAGGAATCCATAAATTTTAATTGATTTCATTTACGTAATATTTTTTCATTTACGTAATATTTTTACCGCTTAAGCTCTCCCATTTGATAGTTTTAGTTTCAAGGGCAAGTGCACACTGCAAATTAGTAAGGGTAAGAGTCATGTAATTTTGTATTAAGACAGATAAGGTGTATATGAAAATGTGTTAGGGTATTGTAAGATATTGCAACATACTCTTCAATCTCTGGCCTCCCGCTTAGGCAGAATGGATGAACTTGAGTGGTAAATCATTGGGGCTTCCATTGGATGGTGCTGGATTCAATTTGTTGAGGTGTTGAAATTTATTAGAACACTCAAGGAAGAGATGGAAATTGGGTGAAAAATCTTGCATTGAGAGTTGGAACTCTGGCCTTACACTCAGATTTGGATCAGATTTCAAAGATCACTATTTTAACTCTTGAAGACAAGAGAAAATGTTTTGATTCTTTAATTTATGAGAATAAAAATAAGAAATATGTAAATCGCACGCATAAGTGTACTTCTTTGACCTAAGAGAACGTTAAAACCTACACCTTTTCATAAAAGAAATATTCATCATAAAGAAAATCACGAACCCTCTGATAGGTCTTATGGGGCACTGGTCATTTCAGTGGATGGTAAACTTTATCATCATTTTGATTTACTTATTTTGATTTACTTTTAGAAGTGTCTGAGGAGTTGCCATTGCTTTATACTATTTGCATTTCTTATTCAGATTTTAACCAAAAAATACATGCACTTTGAAGCTTACGATCTTTTGGATTTCATTAAATCGTTCCTGCCCAGGTTTTAAATGTTGTTACTTGCTAGCACTAATTACCAAGCAGCACTTTCTGTTTTGATGGTTAATGTGTGTTCTATAATCTATTGGTTAAACAGGCTCCAAAAGACTTCTCTTTGTTTTGATTCTTAATGTTTGTATTGATTAAACAAGTTTCAAAAGGTCCAGATCACACAGATTGCGTAACCAGTCGTTAGAATTCTGCACCCATGTTACAAGACATATGATGGCCAGGGGCCATTGCATTCCTAAACCCATCTGATGGCCGAATAATCATAAAAGATGTCAAGATAGAAAAAATTATCCATTCCAACATCTGTACGCAATAGAATTCTTTTGATATTTTAGCCTGATCTCTCCATTGAGATACCTTGATTTTCTGCTGTATATTTTATAAATTACTTTGACTGAAGGGTGTGATCCAGTAAGTGGCAATTACTGAATGACTAAACACCTTAACTTCATTGTCTTGGGATAGCCCTATAACACCTTTTCTAAAATGAACCAATTTTCAGATAGTTTCCCATATGCTATAACATCAATCTGCACAGTCTAACTTTTAGTTTACATGATTCAAGGGTACTGCCTTACACAGAGTATCATTTCTGTATTTCAAATTTTCACAAGGTTGATCCCGAAATTTTGATCTGTTTTGCATTTAGAAATGATAGGGCTATGGATATTGGTAGTTTTATCATAATGTAGTTTTTTCCCCTATTCTTTTCATTGAACTGAAGAAATTTTAAGGTGTTTCGGCAAATGAAAAGCTAAATTTCAATATAATTGATTTTCCCTTCTTTTTTCACAGGAATTAAGAAAATTTAAGGTATCATTGTGATTAAAAAAATGAAATGAGAAAGCTTTGCATTTTTTTGGTTCTGTTTTCTTTCTTTTTCAATGGAAACACAGAGAATTAAGTTGTTTTCTGCAGCGAAAAGAACTGAAATGAGAGTTTTATCAACTTAGTTTATTTTCCTTCCTTCACTGAAAGGAGAAGCATATGAGACGTTTTGAAGGGGCAAAACATTGGAACACTAAATCTTTGCTTTAACTTAGTTTGTTTACTTCTTTCTTTCATGGAGATGAAGAAAATTTAATTCTTTTTATTGTGTTTTGTGAAAATGCAGATATTGAAGTTCTTGTGTGCTATCTTCAGTAGAGGATTTTCCCTGGCTTTGTTATAGATTGGTTGGATGCTTACTTGGAAGAAACTCCACTCCAGGGCAAGAGTGTTGCAGTAATTTGATTCATATGCATTTGAGACTTTGTTCTTCTTGGACTCATCAAGTTCCATGGCCCTTGGAGGATACACATATTCCAAGTACCGTTGTTTTACTGTTTGCAGATCATGTCTTCTTATATTAAGAAGATCTAGGCTGTGGTCAATATTTGTGTAGCTTCTATGATTTACCTCTTCAGGCTTTCAGCAATCTTTTTTCAGGGTTAACAGGGAAGTTAACCAAGGATTCTGGATACCTGGATTTAAGAGTGGCGTTTCAACTCTTCCTGTTGATGACATAGTCAAATGATTGTATGCCCTTGGTTGGAAAGGTAAGTCTTTAGTGGCTTTCCAGCCTTGGGTGATTCTTGTTGCTGAGAGTTAAGCAATAACCAGTTGCCGACTTATTCATCTGGTTGTTCTCTAATTTCCAACCATGTCTTCCAGTTCTAGTCCAGTGCGCCTTCAAGCACCAGCTCCAGTGCTTGACAGAGTTCCTAGTGGGGTACCTAGTATGTACAGAAGAGAAATAGGCCTCCGTCGACTTTTTGTGCAGACAGATATTGGTAATGTCTTGGGAATAGAGGTGGACAGGGACGACAAGGTTCAGACAATAAAAAAGAAGCTCCAGGTAGCATTCTGTCTGCCAACAGAGCAGAGTGCACTTACATTTGGAGATGTGGTGCTTGAACATGATTTCAATGAAGTACGAAATGATTCTCCTATTTTGCTCATAAGAGGACTGTACAGAACCTCATCAACGCCTTGTATTTCACCTGTGGTAGACAAGATAAAGTCCAAGGGCCGTAATAAACCTCTAGAGATTATAGGTGGATCTCATGGATGCCCTAAAGTTAGGCAATTAGTTAGACAGTGTGTGAAAGCTTTGGATAGTGGGGTTGAACCAATTCCTGCTGGTGGTGGTTTAGGAGGAGCATATTTCATTCAAAATGCTGCAGGGAAAAAAATTGCTATAGTTAAACCTACAGACGAAGAGCCATTTGCTCCCAATAATCCAAATGGTTTTGTGGGGAAGACACTAGGACAGCCAGGTCTTAAGAGGTCCATAAGAATTGGAGAGACTGGCATCAGAGAGGTGGCTGCATATTTACTGGATCATGGCCACTTTGCAAAAGTACCCCCTACAGCTCTTGTTAAAGCTACCCACTCAAATTTCAATGTGAATACTAATGTATTGCCTTGTAACTCAGAGCCCTTTGTAAAGATCGGATCCCTCCAGAGATTTGTATCCCATGAATATGATGCGAGTGAACATGGCACATCTCACTTTCCCGTAGGAGCTGTGCATAGAATAGGTATTCTTGATGTGAGAATTTTGAACACTGACAGACATGCAGGCAATATTCTTGTAAGAAGGTTACCAGAGGAAAAGTGTAATAATTGGACATTGTTTGATTTGCGTCTATATGATGCACTGGAGTTGATACCGATTGACCATGGACTTTGTTTACCAGAAGCAATCGATGATCCTTATTTCGAGTGGCTTCATTGGCCACAGGCTTCCTTGCCATTCTCAGAGGAAGAGTTAGAGTATATCAAAAACCTGAATGCAGCAAGTGATGCTGAGTTGCTACGTAAAGAACTACCTATGCTGAGGGAATCTTGCTTGAGGGTTTTAATGATAGCTACTGCCTTTCTGCAAAAAGCAGCTGGAGCTGGTTTATCACTTGCAGAAATTGGAAGCATGATGACCAGAGAAATTGGTACAATGGATGATGAATTAAGTGAGCTTGAAAATATTTGCATTCTAGCCAAGTTGGATGCAGATTATGAACTCTCACTAATTCGATCTTCTCGCTCTCTGGTTAGAAGTATTATAGATAAATCTCTTCAATCACACATGGATCAAGAAGAGCACCAGATTGGGTTGTCATCCATATCAGAAGGGGGATGTTCTAGTCTTCCCCTATCTTCCATTATTTTGCAGCATGAAACTTCTAATACCTCTTCGGATTTGTTTAAGCCAAGTGAATTGACTCAAAGTTTCTTTAACTGCTATCCTGTCAAAGGATCTAGTGCAACCTCAGATGTTTTAGAAGAGGCAACTTTTGATCTTGATGAAGAATCAGCAACAATGATCCCTGAAAATCAAGTGGCTTCTGTTGTTGACCCTAAAATAGTAAGAAAAATGGGTGGTAAAAAAAATATTGGGAGCAATAGTAATGGGAGCAATGGTATTGTTGAGGCACGAAGTGAGCCTAGCATGAGGGTAATAAGATCCCTTAAATTAACTCAGACAACTCGAGATCGCTGTGGAGAAAATTTGGTTGGTTTGAATTTGAATGAAATGGCTGAAGAGGAGTGGAGCATATTCATGGAGTGCTTTCAACGGCTACTACCTGAGGCTTTTGCAAACCGGAAAGCAAGGAATCTCTGCCTGTTGTCGAGACTAGGAACTTCTTGTCAGTTTTGATATTTTTTGAATATGCATAATGTACAACTACATTCTATCATGGGTGGATAGATACTATTGTTGATGCAAGTCAGAGTGTTTGGATGTTCTACTGGTTAAGATCAGTGAATACAAAGGTTCTCACAGCATGAGTGCAACGGAAGAACCTTGCCTACCTTCATACTGTACAGTGTAATAAACCTTTCCTTTTTTGTGTGTAATTTTTTCCTTTCCTTTTCTTTTATGCTCATATTACCTTAATTGCAAAATATTCTACAATTTGAATTAAAGGGTGTATCTCTGTTTTGTAACAGGCAGATATACTAATGCATGTGAAGGAATTTGGAAAGGCGGATGGTGATTTTTGGATGCGATTTGACTACTTGTCAATCAACCAAGACCGTGCTCATGTATATATATGTAGGTAGGGAGGAAGGGAGAGACTCTTTACATTATGTGCTATTTTGGTTAGTTGTCATAGAATAAAATGCTTAGGTGAGGCATACATTCTTTAAAGCCAAACCCAATCTCAATCATAGTTTTTGTTTTTTATTCAAAACAATAAACAGCCACGATTGTGTTTTGCAGTAAAATGAAAAGATATTTTACATAGAACTGATAACATCACTGATTTGCCTATATGAAGAGGAATCTAACTTTGTTTACTTGGTTGAATTTGGGTGGATGTGCAACACTGTTAATATTGTATTGTAGTTTCACATATCTACCTAGCTGGTGTTTTTGTCCTGTTGAGGGATAAAATATGCAAACTGGATATGATCTTGCCCCAATTTGGATGTGTATAAGGTGCACACCCTTTTAGTTTGATAAGTGCACATTTAACTAACAGCAGTCCATGAAATACAAAGTAATGTTTTGCAAACAAGTTATAAAGTTGAAATGGGACCGCATTGGTAGTACAAAGAGACATCATAAGTGGGGTTGAGATGCGAAAGGCATACAAGATTATATATCCATTATCTACGTGTCTAAGTTTATCCATTTGTTTGTGGATGACAATATTAAACAAGTGATGCAAGCGTCGAGTTCCTGCCGGATAGCGTGTTGCATTTTGATTTTGAGGAGAAAGCAGATAAAAAAGTAGTGACCATTCTTGTCATGCAATTAATATATTTGTGTGAAAGGGTGCAAAAATCTTGTTTCAAGCTCAAGAATCTAATTGCTCTAAATGCCATTGGATCTATTTTTTCTCTAGTGCTTTTGAAAATCCAAGTACTTAATCAGAAGACAATTACAAAGGCCAACTTTGACCAAGAGTGCTAAATATCATAAACAATGTCTGCAGCCTAAATTGTTAGATTAAACATGTTCCTTCTGAAATGAAGTCCAAGCTTATGTCAGGAGCCAACAATGAAACCAAAAACACATTATGAGAAAGAAACAATCTGAGGAGGCAAGCTATAATGTAGGAGAAGGACAACGGTCACCTTGCAAAGATTAAATGTAAACTTAGGAATTCTTGAAGTATTTGAACTAAGGTTGTGAAATATGAACATCATTCATAGTGAGAATGCACGTGTGTCTCATTGTGTAAAATGGGTTTGGAAATCACAGAATGAATAGGTCTGCCATTAAACAGGAAAATTGTGTATGGAAGTGTGGGGTTTGTTACATATCTATTAGATTGAGATAATTCTAAAATGATACTTTTACTGATTATGTGTTATCATGATTAAAAAAGGAAAGGAAATCTTCTGTGATGAGCTTCAGATTCATATTGCTAATAATTTTACTTTTCAAAGTGTTATGTTTGGATGATGATGTGCTTAGCACCTTTAATTATTTACAAAGAAAGAGTTGATCCGGAATGGCAGCGCTATGGCATAGTAGATGTTTATTTTGTGTAAATAGAAACTGTTGAACTAATGGACTAAAGTCTGTGAGTGGCATGCCTAACAAGAATGCATGGTACCTCATTATGTACAAAACTATCAGAATGATGGAATGAAATCATGAATCGATCTACTATTAGTGCATGTTTTCTTGAAAATTTTGAATCAAAGGGGGTGGAGTTGTCTTATACTATTTAGTGGTACGTTTCTGGTGATGATGTTCTTCACTATTATTTGTTTAAAAAGAAAGGGTTTATCTTGAAGAGAGAATGAAACCATTCTTTGCCTTAGAGATGCTTATCCACTAATTTGATGTGTGTTTCCCAGATTCCATGCACAGTAAAGTTTAGGAAATTCAAAATCATATGAAAATGAAGAAATTACCAATTTTCTTTTATGCCATTACATTTGTATGTCAAATTCATGGGATCTTCTTTATGTCATGCAGAAGTGTGTATGTCCATTGCTTCTACTAGAATTTGCTTCCTCCTAGGCATAGTTAACAGAAAAACTTTATTGTAGGGTTAAGGATCATGTGCCTGCCTCTGTACCCACAATTTCTGGTAATTACATGTTTATAGAATATAGTTGTATCCGTATTCCTTTACTCATGCTCTAATTTGAATGTTGTCTCCATCCCTGTACCACCAGTGTCTCCAGCAACTATGCTTCTAGCAGATTTTTGCTTCCTGCTCTAGCTGGAATTGTCATTATATATTGAGAGTTGACAGAATTTAGATATAGGGAATATCAACAAAAGAGTAGTAGATTTAATGAATGCACTTTTCACCAGATCAGGCAGCAGCTAGTTACAAAAGATTCTCAGTTCTTTAATGTCCTTTCCAACTTTCAAGCTCTGCTGCCCACAAGACTAGAATAGCCTGTGGACAGTATGGACGAGAAAACTTACAATACCCTGCTTCATTTTTTCTCCAAACAGACAATAAATTACTACCAATTTCAGTGAGTAACTATAAATTGTTGCAGCATGTTTGTCAGAGAAAGACCTCCATGACAGTCGCTGCTTCTTGCGTACACTGCTGAAGAAATTCTAGATCCAGACAAATTCAAGGCTATGGATGTATAGCAAAAGCTAATATCAATGACGGGCAGTGAAAAAGAAGTCTGAATAAAACAAGCACTCAATTATAAATCATTGCAGCATCTTTGTCAAATAAAGATACTATTGCCATTCACTGCTTATTGCAGATAAAAGAACATGAAATCCCAAACAAAGGAAGGTTTAAGAAATCTAAGGTCACCAATGATCATCAAATTACATGAAACTATAACAAGCAGCTTGATAAATGGATGGGATATATTAAATCAGATCTATGCATCAGAAGATTAGCTTAAAAAAGCGGTTACTCCATAAAATTGAAAAACTATCTTCACAGTACCAGGATCGCATAAAATGCGTGAATATGACCTAATTACTATCAAACAAATAATGAAATTGCATGTTCCTTTGAATAGCACACAACCTGCCAAGATACTAAAAGAAAAATTGTGAAATTTCAAATTTCAAATATACTTATTCCCCATAGTTTGTAAAACCCATGGTATACGCGATTTGGCAAAGGCTTTTCTAGCATCCAAAGCAATTGTGGTAACTTATCCAAAGATTTCCTGTTCACAGGGTAAAGGATTAGAATGAAAAAGGGTGTTTAGAATGATGACAATTATAAGGATTTAAATGTGATTTTAACAAAATGGATATGGCGAATAATCATATTGAAATATAACTTTTATTTCAAAATTTGAATAAGAACATCAGTCCAGTTCAAATCCCTCTACCTATAATAGCTCATAACTCCAAAGAACATGCGGCCATAGTGTAATATGATAGATTAAAAATTTCAATAAGAATGGTTCATATTTAAAAATCTTAAGAGTGATGTAGAAACTTATCGGACATAGTATTGAAAGTTGCCCTCGACCTTGCCCAAATTTTATAATTTAAATAAAAAAATTATCCTTCTATCAAAGCAAAAACTCAGTGTACTGTAGAAATTGTGAATTTGAAGTTCTAGGGCTCGACGCTCGATTCTGTTAATAAGATAAGAGAAACAAACAAATACATATAAATAACTACTCAAAGGAAAACAAAGTTAACTGAGAAACCCTAAGCCGTTGTCGGTAATACTAACCTGCTCCGAAGTTGGTATGGATCCTCTGATTCATGATCTGTCCACCTCTAAAATAATTCAGAATTGGGTTATAATTCTTTCATAACATTTGCTTAATTTTAAGGAAACAACCAAATACCGGTTGGCGAAGCATACAAAACATAAAATAAATAAATAAATAGCCATTAAATAGAATAAAATCCCCAAAATAAAGTCAAATGCCATTAAAACAAATGGCTAGAAGTTGTCAAAGCACTAGTAATAAACAACAAATATAGCATTTCGTGATGGGATTTGTTGGACCAATTACCCCGATTCTGCATTGCTGGCCAACAAGATTACCAAGACTCCAAACTGCGCTCTATTCCAACAAGAACAGATTGTGAGCACCTAGATGATATTTAACTGGGGAGAAACATAGTGGGCTGATGCAAATTAGTGAAAAATATACCTGTGGGTTGGTGATACGCGGAGCCCAAGAATGTATGCCGCCTTTGCGCAGAGAGTGGGCAGATTAAGTTCGTTGCTTTGCAATTCTGGCAGCCACGGATTAACCCCACGATTTCTCTTAGGCCCAGTTCCGCTACCTGTACACATAGAGAGTGAGGAATGAATAAAAAAACAAAATGTTTAAAACGAAGCTGTTGAATCAGTTGTTGTTTCCTGAGGCTATGAGAAATTAAAAGAACATAACAATAATGAAGAAGAAGTAGAGACACAACACACATATGGTATTGTTGTCTCTATGTGTTGCTGTGAAGGTCATATGGTATTGCTATCTCTGTGTGTTGCCCTAAAGGTTTCTGCAGGTTTCAGTAGCTTCCACCAGTTTTTCCTATGTATTTTTGTATTAATTATAATGTTCCAGCAGCTTCTCCTCCATACAGATGCCATTTAATGCATTTACTATGCATTGCTGGATTATGTACCTCCAGCTGCCAGTTTTAATCTTTCATTTTTTATTTAATCAATCTATGTCTTCCTATTTTTCTATTTTTTTTAAACAAAAATGATTTATAGAACTATTCGCACAAATAAAAAAAAGAAATAAATGTTAATTTTCAAATATAAAAAATAAGTTTTAAAATTCAGACTATACAAATAAAAAGTAATTTGTTAAAATAAAAAAATGTGATAGGTCAATGTTGCATAACAAATGCATATCGAACAAATGCAATAGTAACCTGCCTTACCGCAGGTACTAATAACTATGTTGAATAAATTGCGAATATATGATTTATAAATCTAAATTGTCATCGAAAATCTATTGGAATTTTTGGGTTTTTTATTTGATCTTGTCTAAGGGTTGTTGAATCACTTTTTTTTATAATATGATCTACCTAAACCATTTAGATATTATGTTTTAGTTTAATAATGTCTCTTGACCATTCATGTTGTAAGGGTGAAATTACATGTCATTTCTTATTTAGTTTTTATTTATTTTGAGAGTAGTTTAGTATATTATTGTAATGATAAATAGTGTAATTTCGTGTAAAAATTGACTTTTTCTTATAAGATATTTATCTATTTCTTACCTCTTTTTTACTTATGATGCCTATTATAATTAGGCATTCATTATGTGCACAAAATTCTCTTTTACCATCTTAGATCATTTTTGTGGGTGTAGAATCCAACATTTGCTATTTGACTTTTGAATTTTCAAAATTCAAATGGGGATTTAGCCAACCCCAATCCATTCCACTAGCCATTATGAGTCAACTAAATAAATGTTTTTAGAATACAATACTATGTGCTTGTATTTAAAGGCATTTATTTGCACTTGTTTCACTTCTTTTCACTTTTAATCATCATCTTGTTCAAGAAGCATTTAAGAAGCAATTAATAGTAAAACCTTTCAATTTGGTGCTAAAAAATAATTGCATATGCATTCTAGGGTATTGTTGGTTGTCTATGGATCTTTTACATCTTTTTTTGAAGGGTTGACCTACTAAACATGACTGTTGTAAGGTATTTGTAAATATTGCTAGATTTTAGGGTAGAGAGGAAGGTGAGGCAAACAAAGCACAAGTCTTGCATTGAATTTGAGGCATTGCATGAATAGAGAGGTATCATTTTTAAGGTAGTGACATACCAAATTCTAAAGTTTTCATCAAAGGCAGCTACTCTAGCTATCAAGCTAAGTGTTCTTTTCACATTTACTTCCTTGGAATAACATTTAATTTATAATTGCAATAGCTCATAAATCATCATTTATTAGTCTAGGTTAATTGTTGCTTATGTGTTTGCATTCTATTGGATTAACCGATTAAGCTTAAGGAAAGTTTAGTTTCTTAAAATTTTGGTGAACCAACTATTCAATATGACTTGATTTCTTCCTAAGGTCTCATCTTTAGGTTTTTATATCTACATTTTTTAATTTCAAATCTTATTTTCAAATTTGATCTTACCTTTTCATCCTTGTGCTTCATTAATGCATTCATATTTTAGATTTGGTGCTTATTCACCTATTATACTCTTTACAACCCTTACTCAACCTTGTGTTAGCCCAAGGATTTACATTTTAGGCTTGCCTTTGAATCTAATATACCTTTGGTTTTCTTATTTTTTGAATTTGAGATTGAACATTTTGTCATATCATTGTATATGCCACAAGCTACTTGTGATCCTAATCTTCCATTGAGAGGAGCTCTCTTAGACTCTAATATGGTTGTCTAGTCCATTAACAACGAGTAATTGTCAAATATCTCTTATATGTGTTAGAAGGATCTTTGATGAATCCTTCTAATGGTGTATCCTCCAATCCATCCTCCTTTTCCAACCCTAACCATATTGTTTCCATGGCCACTATAACTATTAACACTAGTGTTACTCGTACCTCAGTTATTCTTGCTTCCTTCCCCATTGATGTTTGTCCCCAATATGACTTAACCTATGGTTACACCCACCATTACTTCCACTAGTCATTCCATTCCCTCGAGTATTCCACCCATATCTAACCCTATCACTTATGTAGCCACCATTTTTACACCCTCCACTCACACGACCCATACCATTTCTCTATCACAGCATATGACCAACACTTCTCATAATCTAACCCATTTGCCACTATGTCCATGACTTTTACACCACAACCCATATTTACTTTATTTTCCTTTTCACATACTCCCAATACCATTCTTGTTCCCACTACCACCTTAGATACACTAGTGCAACACTTAGCAAATCTAAAGGAGTTCAATCACAACAAAAATAATACTATAACATACAATCATCCACATTGCACACCTTTAGCTTTCAACATTGTTGCAATTATGTTGCTTGTAGGATTTGGGGCTCATTGATTTGAATTGTACAATGGAAAAGGAGACCTTAGCATTCATTTACCATCATTTACAATAGCACACATTGACTTTGCTTATGATGATGTGCTCTTAACTAATTTTTTCTCACGAATCCTAAAGGGTTATTACTATCCAATGGTTTTATTCATTGCCTCTAAGTTCTATTAAATGCTTTGATGGTCTTGCTATTGCATTCTTACAACACTTTCATATAAACATGGAATTGAAGATCATTGTTAGTGGCCTTATTGGATATACACAAAAGAGAAATAAACCTATCAATGATCATGTCATTTGATTTCAATCTTTGTGTGGCAAACTTACACCAATTTGATGATGATAAGTTACAAATCATGTTTTTTGAGGGATTAGTTTTGATAATATAGACAAATGTGCACCTAAATAACTTTCCATCCTTTAGAGTCATGTGCATACATATGAAGAATTGTGAAGTTTTAAACTTTTAGCACCAAATACTTTAAAATACGGTTCATCATCATCCCAATCTTCCTACCCTTCTAAGTTTCAAAAGTCTTTTTTTTTAAGGTGATGATATAAGGAAAATATAAATCAAGTTCCTTCTACTTCATTTCCATTTAAACTGAATGTTTTTAAGAAGTTTACTAAGCTTGATGAATCATTTGAAGATTTTATCCAAAGCTTGTTGAGGGCTAATTTGATTACTCTCTCTAATTCCTCCATTGGATACCAATAAACCACTTCCTTAAATATATAATGACCAAGCATTTTGTAAATTCCACCAAGATAAGGTTCATTACACTTGATCCCATAGGTCTTAAGAAAAAAGTACAAGATATCATTGATAATAATATGATCAAAGTTAAAGGGATTGATGATAATGGAAACTCGTGAGTTGCATCTACAAATTTAACCTATAGTAAATATACTAATACTTTTCTACATCATTTGAATAATGTTGAGACACATGATATGGATGCAAATGCAAATGATAATATTAGAAATGATGAGATATCACATACACATGCATGTGTTGATGCCCTTGAAGTCAATGCTACACCTTCTACTTGTGGCCCTACTCCACCAATTGCTTTCTATGGTAATGAGATACCTCAAAATAATTATGGACCACTATACATGATTCCAAGGTTTTGGGATATTGATAATTATGATGTTCTTGTTGATCCTATAAGTTAATATAATGCCTACATAGAAAATTTCCTTATTCATACATGCATCAAACCAAAATATTATGCTTATTTAGGCACATCTCTCAAGATTAATGGAAGATTATTTGATACTTCAGGTTGTGTCATCTTGCCACTTAAGACCCGAACAAGTACAAGTCTTATGCCATGTCATTCTTGCTAATGATGAATTTTCCATATTATGTGGTAAACCATGTCTAGAACACTTCAAAGTGGTTCTTTCTATGACACATCAATGTGTTAAGTTGATTCATGAAGAAAAGGTAGTTAAGATTCTAAGAGATAGATCTAATCCAAATACAAAGGTGCATCACTTTACTTTAGATACATATGTCCCTACTCCAAAAAATCTCCATATGGAGATGAAGAAGGAATTCATAAGGTGTACCAAGATATGTTTCAAGAACAACAAAGAACAAAAGAAAAAAAGCAACAAGAAAAAACTAAAGAGCTTAAAAGTTGATCATACGCCAAAACATGATAAATAAGCACAAAAGAAAGAAACAAAAGCAACAAAGGTAACACAAATACCCAAGTTTCATGTGCAAAAGACTATTTAGAAATCAAAGCAAGAATCTATGGTGTACCAAATGCTTATTTCCACGACAACCAAAAATTGAGAAACAAGAATGGGTGAGAAAGGAAGTGGCCCATGTTACACCCATGGATCATGTATTTGTGCCTAGCACAAAAGAATACAAGGAAGAAACACACATAACTAAAAAGGCAAGAAAAGAAGATAAAAAACCAAGGAACATGAAGACAATTTGATAATTTTTGTTGGGATGACGATGATCTCTTTAGATGAATGTGAAAATCATGATCATATGGAGGTCAAGGTGGACTCTCCCAAGTTTGTTCAATGATACATGAACACCACTATAGCATATGTACATATACCTAAATATTATATATCACCTTTTATCTTTTGTTTTTCCTTATTTTCTTTTACACTTCGGCCTTTTGCTTATGTTCATGTTTGATGTGCTTTTCATACTCATTTTTTCATCTATATTTGGGTTCATTCTCATTCTCCCCTACTTGGGGGAATTTTGAGCTCCATTTTTCTTGTCTTCTATATATATCATCTTATGACAATTCATGTCCTCTTTATAGCTACGCTTTGTTTACCTTTGCCATTATTTCCCATTTAGGTTGATCCTTTCTTGTTTTTCCATTTTTAACTTGATTTTATGATTCTTGTCTTTACCACTTGGATTTTTCATTATTTTCTTATTTTCCATTGCTTTCTTGTCATACATTCCCATATTTACTATCATTTTCTTTTATTATTCATGATTACATACATGTCATTTATCGTATTGTGATGCTTATGCTCTACTCTTTTACCTCCCTGCATTGTCGTACCATTATTTTATAGTTTATGCTTTACCCTTTTTACCTCTCTACATTACCATACCATGATTTTATAGATCATGCATTAAGACTATGTTGTTACATCACACTCTTAGAGTTTCCCTGCTATTGGAGGCATCATACCTCTCTCTTTTCACAACTTATGCTTTCCTTCTATTCAAACATCCTCACTTTAGGGGACACCATACTTTCCCTCTTACAAATTGCACTTCTATTGTCATACCTTCCACATCAAGGTCATCATGCCTTCCCCCATACGATTTGCACTTTCCTTTCCATATATCTCATACTTCTACCTATACCAATGTATTATGCTTCCCCTATACATATTATGTTTTCATGAACAAATTAATGCATTGGGAGTATCATGCCTTCCCCCACACTATTTAAACTTTTCTCACTATAGCTTTAGCATTTCTCCTTATCATGGGGGCATCTTGTCCTCCACCCTTTTATTGGACATTATTACCCATCCCTTTTTACTTTGAGATGCATCATGCCTTTCCTCCTCATTGTTACCTTGACCTTGACTTCATCACCACTAGCAACATATTGTCTTACCTATACCATTGTGTGTTCATGCTACAAGAGTATATGTATTTTCTAGTGTCATGCACTTACACAGGTGTTCCTAGCCATCATTATTTATTTTGTCATTCAAGGGGCAATATTCTACCTTGAGATTCATCTCAATCCTACATGATTTCTTTGCTACTTATTGATTACACATTGCATTTATCAAAACTCTTTACTTTACATGATGTACCTACTCACATGCTAATCGTTAGTTTACATTTAAATTCCATGTACTATTTTTCCTCTCATATAGTTCCTTGTCTCCTACAAATGGATAAAAGTTGTGAAATAATTAATGATATCAAGTTTCCTCCATCTCCAAGCCTGGTTTCAATCCTTGTGCTTCTCTCCCTTATGTTGAAGGCATCTCCCAAAAAATCTCCAAGATTCTTCTAAAGAAAGGTCTTCATTGTTCTTTCAAACCCTTTTCCACGATGAATCACCATCTCCCCTCTCTTAAGGACTCGAGTGACATGTTACTCGAGTCTGGAGTTTATAAGGTGGTTTGCTCTTGTGGCATCCCTTATATTGGTGAAACTGGTCGTTCTTTTTGCACTAGGAAAAAAGAGCATAGTGCAGACATCAAGCATGATCGTGTTGTCAAATCTGCGCTTGTTGACCATTCCTCTTTTTCCAAGCACCACATCTGCTTAGAACATGCTCAAGTCTTATGTAAAGTGGACAATTTTTTCAAGTGGAAGCTCAAAGAAGCCATTCATATTAGCAACCACCCCTCTAACCTTAATCGGGATGATGGTTTTAGTCTTAGCGGTGCTTGGCAACCCTTGCTTTCTAACCTTCGCAGCCATGCTCATGCCTAGCTTGGTATTTTCTCCTCGCCTCTCTGTTTTTCTTGTTTCTTGTGTGTCCTCTTCCGTCTTTCCCTTCCCTCCTCCTTGTCCCTTTCCCCTCTTCTTCCTTTTGTGGTTTCCCTCCTTTTTGGCTCTTTCCTTCCTTGGTGTCGTTTCGTAGTTTCTCCTTCTCTCTTTGTTCCCCCTTGATCCTTTCCCCCCCTTTGCACTTCCCTGCTTGTTTTTTTCTTCTGCATTCTTTGATTTTGGCCTCGTCTTTGGTTCTTCTTTATGCTTAATTTATTTTGTTAGCATTCTTGTAGTGCATTTTCTTTCTTCTTGGTTCTCTTTTCCTAGGCTTTTGTTGTTATTTGTGTCTCCTTATAGTGTTATTTTCCTTTCTTTTTCTTGCATTTCCCAATTCTTTCTTAATATTATCCTTATGCTTATTTATATAAATACCTATATGATACTATATGTTTATACTTTCATATAAGCATTTATATGTTTTATTTTCTTTTTTATATTTATATTTTTATGGTTCTTTATTTAAGTGTTTTTCTTTCTCAAGATTTTCATTTTCTTGTATTTGTTGTTATTTTTTCTTTATATTCTTGTTTTGTAATTTCTCTCATTTCTAGTTAATTGCATGTTCTCTTTAATACTTTTATGAAAGTATATATGCATACTTTCATACAAGTAATCTTATTTATTAATTTCATGTTTTCTTCTTTTCTCTTCTTATATTTTTCTTTTATATTTGTTAAATTCTATTCTCTTTTATTATTTTAAAGTTTATGCTCATTTTATTTGCTCTTTTAATATATGTTATAAATATTTTTATTTAATATATATTATTTCTTAATATTTAGCCCCCCTTTTTGTTATTATTTATTGTAAATATATGCATGTTTTGTTGATGCATATATATTTGTATTTTTATTATTTATTTACTTGATTTATTTTCTTCAATACTTTTATTATAGTATGTTTACTTAATTTTGTTCATTTTTATTTATTTATTTCCTATGTTCTTCTTTTCCTTTGTATTTATATGTTGTGCTTTTTCTTTATAATCCTTTGCTTGTTTTTCTTTTTGCTTTTCCTTTTATATTTTTAGATTTTCCTATATTATTTATTATTTTCTTTTTCTATTCTTTTTCTTATTGTTTCCTTTAAAATAATTTCATTTTGGTTTTTCATTTGGTCTTCTTGCTTTTGTTTTGTCTTCCTTTCTTCTTAGGTCCTTTGTTTTTCTTGTGTTTCTTCCCTTCTTGATCTTATCCCTCTTATCTCTTTTTGGAGTTGTTTTTAAGTTCTTTGATTATTATTTTCTTCTCTTGTAATTTTTCCTTTTTTTGTGAAGTTTATATTTTTATTGGTATTTTTCTTCTTTTAATTTTTCTTATTCTTTTTAATTTTATCCTTATTCTTTTTAATGTTATCCTTATTTTGATTCTTTATTTTAAGGTTTATGCTTAACTTGGTTAAGTTTTTATTCATTTATCCTTTCTCCTTTTCCTAATTTTATATTTTAGCCTCATCTTTTTCTTTGTCTTACATTTGTGCTCTTATTTTATTTTCATGCATTCATTGTTGTTTTGTATGTATTCTTTGCCAATTTTGGATGGCTTTGTGTGTTCTTGTGGGTTTCATTTTTTCCTTTAACTGTGTGTCTCCTTTCCTTCCCCTCCCTCTCTCTCTTTTTATTTGGTGTGGGTCTATAATCAACCATTTTCTTCTCCTCTTGCTCTCTACCATCCTAATGATGGATCACAGAGTGTGATCTGAAACGTTGATGCAAAAAGATCTAACACAATCTAATCCAATTGTGAAATAAGTCACACAAACAACACATCTATAATTTTTCAACTTCGACTACCTAAAAGTGATTTTTATATTTTGAATTTTAAAATGATGGAAATTAATGAAATGTTAATGTAGTATATATTTATAATTTTTTAAAATTTTCAAAAATTAGTTGGATGTAATTTTTAATAAATTTAAGAGAAGAATTTAATTGCTATTTTGTTTTGAAAAAAGTAAGGTTGATGGGACATCACAAAAAAGGGAATTTTTTTTCTTTGATCTTTTTCCACATTGATAACTTGAAAATCTAGTGCATGGAAATAATTAATTTTTAATGAATATTTTTTATTTTTTAAAGTCAAACTTAATCAAAATGTCATTGTTTTCATGGGATGTTAGCTTTTGTCCGATTTTTTTATCATTAAAAATTATACTTTCTTGGAGAAGATTCTCTCCTCTAGTACACCATATATTATTCAAAATATTTAAATATATTTAAATATTTTTAAAAATTTCTAATCAGCCTCATATTTGATTATAATAACTTGTAATAAGTTCTAAAAGAACCTTAATAAAACTAATATGTATATATATATGGATTCTAGAATCTAAGCTCTACAAATGAGTATTTTTTATATTTTCATGAAAGTACACCTAGTTGGAGAATTTTGGAGTTGAAGTTATTTTTTGTTGAATTTACTCCAAAAAGAGGTTAAGATGCCACAGACAATTTCAAGTGAATGTGTTTTGACAAGAATGATTTCACTCAAAAACATTTAGCTAAAACATTATATGCACAAATTCAACCTTGTTCTTATTTTGAAATTAAAATATAGCTATGTAATAGTTTTAGGTGAGAGATTTCATTTGATGCCATGCAATTTAAAAAAAAGCTATTTAGGGAGAAATTATTTTGCTTGAAACTACTTTTTTGGTTGAAAGTAATAGTTTTAAAATTTTACCTGATGTAGCCAATTGTAGGGGGTGTATACTTATCACTGATCTTTCAAGTAGTGATGGGAGCTACATAAAGACTTATGACAATGACCAACTGGTCATTATCAGGTGACATACTAGCACCCTAGATGCCTTTTCATCCCATGATTGATAAGTAAGGTGGAGTTGTATCATTTTTTGAATAGTTAGAGTTCCCTAGTTTTACTTTTTTCTTGTTTTTTTTAATTTTCTAAACATTTAAGTGAGATCATGATTTGTACCTAGTTTTCACCCATGAGCAAATTTTTCCTTCTTTTGTAGGTTCTCATGAGAGGGCATACAAAGAAAATGACTTAGATGATAACATCTAGTAAGATCAATTACTTTATGTGTGTTGAATGCACAAGACAATTGAGAGGGGGGTGAATTAGTTGTACATTAAAACATCAAAACCCTCATTAATATTTAGATCATCATTAATCCTTAAACCCTTAACAACCATTAAACCCTTATCATGCATTAGCAGAATGTAAACATGAAAAATAGTAATGCAAACACATCCAAACACATGAGAACACCAAATTTACATGGAAAATCCAAGAAGGGAAAAACCATGGTGAGGATTAGCTCACAATATAAAGTAATTACAACATCAAATACACTAGGCTCATTGTCGGAGGGCTCACTGCCAATGGCTCACCGCCATATTAGAAAGAAGAAGAAAGAAGATTGTTACAATGAGAAATCCATCTCAGAGCAACAAAAAGATCCACCACTACTTCACCAGAACAATCACACTCTCTCTGTAGAATGTAGACACCTTCTGCTCACTGCTTCCAATAGTCTTAGACATTAAAGCTACACTGCATTTCACATTTTCGCACTTCACATCAAACACTCTTCATCTCTTAATTCTCCATCAACTCAACACTTATTTACACCATCTTCAACCTTGAAAACAATTGACAAGGTCAACTAAGCATCTCAATCATGCAAATTCAAATTAGGTCGGCACCAAAAAATTCTCGTGGTGGAAAGGAATGAAGGCAGACCACAACACACCTTAACTCAGACCCAAATCCACTCATACACACCATGCCACGCTTCCACAAACACCAAATATCCACAATTAGTGAAAACACCCAAGGCCAATCAAACCTATATTAACACCATTATACAATTAAGTACACACTTCCTTTGATCCAAAGATGACTTGTGGACCACACACAACACTTTAACACGATCTGGAATATTCCATCAACACCCTAAAAACCAACAAATCCTTCGCAACATCATACACTAGAAGAACATATTTGTTCTGCACAACCAACTAACCTTTCGCACACTGCAACACCTAAATCCAACCTTGTGGAGGACCAAAATACAAAAAACTCATACTGAAGATAGATATGAGAAATATAAGCACACCCTGAAATCCACAAGACCAAAAACTAAACTACGAAGAAATGCAGAGCAAAACCATTTCTCCTAAACAACACTGCTTTCATAGTTCATATTCTAGTGAGCACAACTTTCTTTGTACAAGGATCCAAGACAAGAAACTCTAGATATAACACCTCTGATCAACATATCTGAATCGCACAGATAGATCTTCAACCATGAAGAAATGCGGAGCAAAACCAGATCACTACTTTGTTATATTGAACACCTCTCAACCACACTATTTTATCTTTTCTTCAAATTTTCTCAAAAGCACTTGGAAACCAAGCACCACAAAAATATTCTCATCATCTAGAACACCTCTACAAAATCTCAACCACATAAGAGGTTGAACATCACCAACACATGCTCATCAAAGCAACACTAAAGGTTGACATTAGTGATACTACTAATGACAACATAATGCAACCAATCAAAGCATCTCCATAAACTTCCAACAATCTCTCCATAGACATGTTGACATCAATACAACAACCTAGAATTGTTGACATCAATGACAACACACAAGCTACCCATACTTCCAAAAATCTCCCCCTTTGTCATTGATGGCAACGCATGGAAAAATCATCAACAATAAGAACATTAACAACTCTAAACAATATTGCACATTAGTGCATACTACTCCCTTAGACTTTCTCTTTCTCCCCCTTGCATCATAAGTTTTTTTAGTTAACTCTCTCCCCCTTTGACATCAATGGAAAAGGGCGAAACACTTGTATCTTTCCCCCTTTGACATCAATTACACATACTCTCTCTCCTCCAAAGGAAACACCTATAAGGGACAACAACCACTCTACAACTACCTTTCCTCCTTTTATTGCACTCTGCTTCCTTCACACCTTTTTTGCACACTAAACAACATACTTCACCAACTAGCAACCACTACACATACCATACAATGACAACACTTACTCCCCTTGATTGCAACAACCAAAAATGCTACTACCCACTCCCCCTGAGAAGTAGCCACCAACATCAGTCTAGAATAAGAAATTAATATTGAAATTCATTGGACTAATGCATATCCTTATGCATCTGGTTGAAAGGAGGGGCAATAACCCCCAACGTCTCCCAGAGATACTCAAAATTATCCTTAGGAAGAGTCTTCGTGAAGACATCTACAACTTGATCCTTAGTAGGCACATACTCCAACTTCACCTCATTCTCTGCAACCTTCTCTCTCAAAAAGTGATACCAGATTGAAGTATGTTTTGTTCTTGAATGCATTACCGAATTCTTTGAAATATTAATAGCACTTGTATTATCACATAATATAGAAACAGGTTCATCATATACTACTCTAATATCCTTCAAATTTTGCTTCATCCATAACACATGTGTGCAACATGATGCTGCATCAATGTATTATGCCTCGATAGTAGATATTGACACTGAATCCTACTTCTCGCTTAGCCAAGACACCAACTTATTTCCAAGAAATAATGCACCACCACTTGTACTTTTTTTGTCATCCATGCAGCCTACCCAATTTGCATCTGTATAAGCACTCGGAGAGAAATTAGTATCCTTTGGATACCACAAACCATATTTTAGAGTGCCATTCAAGTATTTAAATATCCTCTATACTACTGCCACATGTCACTCTTTGGGATCTTCTTGAAATCTAGCCACAAGACAAACTTCATGCATGATATTCGGTCTAGTAGAAATTAGATATAGCAATCCTCCAATCATTGATTTGTACTTGCTTCGATCAATCTTAGGAGATTCATCATTTTTTCTCAACTTACAACCAGTAACCATAGGAGTACATACCAGTTTAGAGTCTTTCATACCAAAATTCTTCAACATTTCCTTGACATACTTAGATTGTGAAATAAATATCCCTTTCTTTGTTTGATTGATTTGAAGTCCAAGGAAGAAATCCATCTCCCCAAACATAGACATCTCAAACTCGTTTTGCATCTCTTTTGCAAATCTTTTACACATTGCTTCATTACCTCCAAATAGTATGCCATCAACATACACAAGCACAATCAAAGCATGTCGGCTTTATCTAACCCTATAGCCTCTGCGGAGTCTGAGTACTATGATACTAATAGTGGGGGTTCAAAGATCCAGGCAAACCAGGAGAGAATTGTTGAAACCCACCCGTCCTCTAAGATGTCTAGTAAGAAAACCCAGTCTAAAAAACCCCAGCTTGCTAAAGATAACCCTGAGACCTTCCCTAACTGCTCTGCCCCCTTAAAGAATCTTGTTCTTAAGGGCTCGCCTGCCAACAAGCTGGTCTCCTACTCCGCGGACTCCTTGGAAGACAAAGCCGAGAACCCTGAAGCTAGTAGAAATTTTGTGCCCTCCCCTCTCGCCTCTTTCAGATTTGAAGGTACTAGATTTACTAGCTCCCCCAACTCGGGTGATGTTAATCTCATTTTAGACCGGGTTCAATCTGGTGACATTTTGGCCTCTGCTAGAAACGACATTAGTGACATTTTCAGGGTCTTGAAATGGGCCTACCAAGAAATTAATGAGCTCAATCAAAGAAACAGGGCTCTGTATAGCAAATCGGAGGAGTTGGAGTTGAAGCTAGCTGCTCTCAGCAATGAAGAAGGGAAACGAAATAAGAACAACACTGGTAAGAAAGGAGGAGACATTGAGGAAAAGTACAAGTCTCTGGAAGAGGATATGGTTAAAATTAAAAATAATTTGAAAATAGTTGTGGAACAAAACCATAAAATGGCAAGGCACAATGCCATTATTATCAACGCTATGTCCGAAAAGCTGGAAAAAATGCAATAGGGTTCGCTGGTTGTTGACTTGGGAGCGAAAAAGGAAAGCAAGAATGAGGACCAAGGTATTTCTAAAAGGACCCAGGCCAACCTCAAAAGGAAAGATCCTCCTACTACACAGATGGTTCAGATCTTAAAGAGGGGGGTTCAGGATATGAATGAGCTGGAAGTTGAGACTGCTGATCTTTTAAAGACACAAATTTAGTTGTTGCTGGATTTTTGGCTGGTTTTTTGGTTCTATGGCCTTCGCTGGCCTTTTTGATGGTTGTGGTCATTTATTGTTGTTTTTTTACAACCTTTATGTCTGTGTTGTCTTTAATGACTTTTTCTTTATTTTGTAAACTTTGTGGTTTCGGGTCCCTATAAAACTCATTTTTTCCTCTTTCAAAAACATACACAACCACAATTAGGATTTGATATTTTTCAACTTTAAAATAAATATTGCTATTTGCAATACCTTTATTTAATCCTTGTTGCAACAAGTACCTATGCAATCTTGCATACCAAGCTCTAGGAGCTTTCACTACAGGATTTGACACCATTTTCCGACGGTCGTTCGACAAATCTCTGTCGGAAGAGCGACGCAATGGCGAAAATTTTTCCGTCGCTGTTTTTTCGTCGCAAGGCCGACGAAAAATTAAACGTCGAAATAACGGCGAAGAATCGTCGGTCGGCAGCATCGTGACATACGTCGGGATTTTGTCGGAATATCGACGAAAACTTTGTTTATCCACCGACGAACTGCACCAGAAGTTCGTCGTCGGCTCGACGAAATGGGCAAACATTTAGCATGGAAACATGGAAATTTCGTCGAAATAGCGACGAAATACAAAATTAGTAGCGTCGAAAGAACACCAAAAGTTCGTCGAATATGCGACGAAATAGGCAAGTAGTAGCGTCGGAAGAACACTAGAAGTTCGTCGAATGTTCGACGAACTAGTCGTCGCAGCTATAGAAACTTCGTCGAGGCTTTCTGTTGATTCGTCGGTTGTTATCGTCGAAATTGCGACGAAGAAGCAAAATTTAAAAAAAAAATATATTATATATTCGTGGAAATGTACCATTGCGGAGACTGACGACTGATCATACATACAGACTGCATATTGGTTTGATGCTTCAAACGATGCATTTCTTATATTGAAAAGTGCATTACCTTATTGAGCTTCTCTTTGTTTTGAGTATAGTTTAATATTCTCTACTTAACAAGGCCAACCACGTGACGGTGGAAGCTCATTTGGCTCTCCCCCGCCCCCCCCCTCACATCACTCTCAATTCGCATACCCAATCATATAACATTAATCATTGATTCATCCATTAATAACATATAACATTCATTCATTCATCCATTAATAACATATAACATTCATTAATTAACATATTCACATTCATTCATTAACATATATAATAATCATTCTTTCATTTTACATATTATCAAAAATATGGTTGTCATGATATGATTACAATCACTTTTTGTTTCTTCTTTTCAAAGCTACATAAAATTTGAAGTGGAGTATAGTTTCAAATCAATATCTGTTCCCCTTTAGTTGTTACGCCTC